>JAWQFJ010003270.1:0-10000 GCA_034096865.1 Theodoxus fluviatilis | reverse complement strand
CCACCATCTCCCTCCCCCCCCCATCCCCTCCCACCATCTCCCTCCCCCCCCCCCTCCCACCATCTCCTCCCCCCCCCCATCCCCTCCCACCATCTCCCTCTCCCCCCCATCCCCCCATCTCCCCTCCCACCATCTCCCCTCTCCCCCACCCCATCCCCTCCCACCATCTCCCTCTCCCCCACCCCATCCCCTCCCACCATCTCCCTCTTCCCCACCCCATCCCCTCCCACCATCTCCCTCTCCCCCACCCCATCCCCTCCCACCATCTGCCTCTCCCCCACCCCATCCCCTCCCACCATCTCCCTCTCCTCCACCCAACCCTCCCACCATCTCCCTCTTCCCCAAGCCACCACTTCCAGCATCTCCGTCTCCCCCACCCCATCCCCTCCCACCATCTTCGTCTCCCCCACCCCATCCCCTCCCACCATCTCCCTCTCCTCCACTTAAACCCTCCCACCATCTCCCTCTCCCCCTCGCCCCACCCTCTCCCACCATCTCCCTCTCCCCCACCCACTCCCACCATCTCCCTCTCCACCACCCCATTCCCTCCCACTATCTCCCTCTCCCCCACCTACCCATGCGATCATAGGACGAAGGCCGACTGAAACTTGCGAGGACCTAGTAAAAGCTTGAGGGAGAAAAAAATTACGAAATTGCGTCACGTCATTCTTCGACGTCACACATGCCAAAGCTTCCCTTTTAGAGTTCCGTCCCTTGCCGCCTGAAACTTGCGAGGACCTAAAACGTCACTTCAAAGTCAAATTTGGTCACGAAAAATACCCTACGACCCCTTCCCAACCGTCCTCTAGGCTGATGCCAAAAAGCAAAGCGATCGGCGAAACGGGCTCGGAGGAGTTGTTGCACAAAGTTTTACCTTTTGCGTATTAATATATAGACTAGCGGGTACCCGTGCTACGCACGGAGAGAGAGAGAGAGAGAGAGAGAGAGAGAGAGAGAGAGAGAGAGAGAGAGAGAGAGAGAGAGAGAGAGAGAGAAGAGTTTAAAAAATCAAACATCACAATCTGTGGTTGCAAAGCACGGCTAGTTTAATCTCCCTCTCCCCCACCCCATCCCCTCCCATCATCTCCCTCTTCCCCCCCCCCCCCCCCCCCCATCCCCTCCCACCATCTCCCTCTTCCCCACCCCATCCCCTCCCACCATCTCCCTCTCCCCCCCCCCCCCCCATCCCCTCCATCTCCCTCTCCCCCACCCCGTACCCGTGCTACGCACGGGGAGAGAGAGAGAGAGAGAGAGAGAGAGAGAGAGAGAGAGAGAGAGAGAGAGAGAGAGAGAGAGAGAGAGAGATGAGAGAGAGAGAAGAGAGTTTACAAAATCAAACATCACAATCTGTGGTTGCAAAGCACGGCTAGTTTAATCTCCCTCTCCCCCACCCCATCCCCTCCCACTATCTCCCTCTCCCCCACCCCACCCCCTCCCACCATCTCCCTCTCCCCCACCCCCCATCCCCTCCCACCATCTCCCTCCCCCCCCCCCCATCCCCTCCCACCATCTCCCTCTCCCCCACCCCATCCCCTCCCACCATCTCCCTCTCCCCCCCACCCCATCCCCTCCCACCATCTCCCTCTCCCCCACCCCATCCCCTCCCACCATCTCCGTCTCCCCCACCCCATCCCCTCCCACCATCTCCGATTCCCCCCCCCCATCCCCTCCCACAATCTCCCTCTCCCCCCCCCCCCCTCTCCCTCCCACCATCTCCCTGTCCCCCACCCCATCCCCTCCCACTATCTGCCTCTCCCCAACCCCACCCCCTCCCCCTATCTGCCTCTCCCCCATCAAATCCCTTCCCACTATCTCCCTCCCGCCCCCCCCCCCCCCATCCCCTCCCACCATCTCCCTCTCCCCAACCCCACCCCCTCCCACTATCTGCCTCTCCCCCACCCCATCCCCTCCCACCATCTCCCTCTCCCCAACCTCCTCCCACCATCTCCCTCTCCCCCAAGCCACCACTTCCACCATCTCCCTCTTTCCCACCCCACCCTCTCCCACCATCTCCCTCTTCCCCACCCCATTCCCTCCCATCATCTCCCTCTCCCCCACCCCACCCCCTCCCACCATCTTCCTCTCCCATGCCACTTCCCTTCCCACCATCTCCCTCTTCCCCACCCCACCCCCTCGCACCATCTCCCTCTCCCCCACCCCATCCCCTCTCACCATCTCCGTCTCCTCCACCCCATCCCCTCCCACCATCTCCCTCTTCCCCACCCCGTCCCCTACCACCATCTCCCTCCCCCCCCCCCCCCATCCCCTCCCACCATCTCCCTCTCCCTCCCCCCCCCCATCCCCTCCCACCATCTCTTTTTCTCCCCCACCCCGTCCCCTCCCACCATTCTCTGTCCCCCCCCCTCCCCCATCCCCCCCCATCATCTCTTTCTCCCCCCCCCCCCCCCCCCCCCATTCGGCGAAACGGGCTCGGAGGAGTTCTTGCATTTACCTTTTTGCGTATTAATAAAATGGCAAGATTTGCAAATGACAAACTCACCACATGGTCGCAGTGATGTGGTGTGGTAACCTGGATCAAAGATTATAGGTAATCTTTGCCTGGATGTAACACGGCGTTCACAGTCCCGACTGAAACTTGCGAGGACCTCGTAAAAGCTTGAGCCCGGAGAAAAAAATTCCGGAATTGCGTCACGTCATTCTTCGACGTCACACATGCCAAAGCTTCCCTTTTAGAGTTCCGTCCCTTGCCGCCTGAAACTTGCGATTACCTAAAACGTCACTTCAAAGTCAAATTTGGTCACGAAAAATACCCTACGACCCCTTCCCGACCGTCCTCTAGGCTGATGCCAAAAAGCAAAGCGATCGGCGAAACGGGCTCGAATGACATTGACGACTGGCGGCCCATTTCCCTCCTGTGTGCCAGTTACAAGATCTACATGAAGTTGATACAGAGGAAGCTGATGCCGTGGATTGTTGAGACGGGCAGATTGTCATCTCGTCAGAAAGGATCCATGCCACGAAACGGGCTACAAGAGCACGTTTTCACCCTGAAGACAGGAATCGCAGACTTCCTCCACCAGTCTTCCAAACTGTATGTCGCCTTCATTGACATAAAAGATGCCTTCGGGGGCATAGACCATCAGCTAATGATCCGTGAACTGGAACAGATGGGATATCCCAATCAGGTGATCGATATCACCCGTAACATCTATACCAACTCCACGTTCCAGGTGAGAACAGCGACCGGGCTCACGGAAACAGTGCAGAGATGCAAAGGCATCATCCAAGGGTGCCCCTGGTCAGTGCTCATTTTCCAACAGGGGATAGACAAGTGGCTGCGATGGATCGAGAAGGACTATGAGATGCCACACACCCCGAACCCGATCCAGGGGTATGTGGACGATGTCGTTCTCATGACAAGACATGAGAGTGAGATTAAAGAAGCCGCCAGAAAGACCGAAAAGTTTATGGAGCACTCAGGAATGCAAGTGAAGCACAGAAAATGCGCCCTACTACATGGTCAAAGGAGCGGTAACAACTGGAGCAAGAACGATGCCACATCCTCTACTACTCTCACCATCCAGAACTCAACAATTCCCAAGTTGAGTAGAACGGAGCCCTACCGATACCTGGGCTATGACATAGATCTCAGCGCCACTTCTGACAAGACCCAGATAGAGCGAATAATCTGCGAGTTTGAAGAAACACTTGACAAGATCGATTTTTCGCCACTTCCCGTCGCTGCTAAGCTGCAAGCAGTCAACATCATGGCAGTTTCGCGACTTCACTTCTATTTCCCAAACATGATGTTTACAGAGAAAGTACTCGACAGGCTCGAAGACGCGATAGTGAGCAAAGTCAGATCATGGCTAGATCTCAACAATTCATCAACCCGATACTTCATGTTCTCTCCACGCAGTAAAGGAGGTCTCGGGATTTTGAATGCTCGCATCATGTACCACGCGAAGAAGCTGTCATTCGTCCTCGACACGCTCAACAACAGCGACGAGCAGACGAAAACTGCTGCACGAGACTCACTGCAACTGCACCTGAGCAAGCGGAAATGCACGCGCGAGGACAATCCAGACAACAGCAACTTCGCGGGGTACAAAACAGACACCACGTATAAGCTTATCAAGGGATCGAAAGTGAACTGGCGACAATCCCAATGGATACATTTCAGTGAGCTCTGCAGCAGACTGAAAGTTCGCCTGCAAACACGGGATAGCGGCGATTACGTGCTGTGTGCGGAGGCTGATGAGGATATAGAGGTCTGCCTCACCGACGCGACAAGTACCTTCACCTTCCTCAAGAGCAAGCTGATCGGTCAGATGGTTGAAGATTGGAGAGCGAAAGAGTCACAAGGCAGAATCGCACGCGCGACAGGAATTGACCACGCCCTTTCGTCATCTCATCTCACAAACCTACATCTGAACGACAAATTGACGCAGTTTGTTGTGAAGGCCAGACTACAGCTCCTCGAGTGCAACAGCCTGATGCACACATACTACCCTGCGGTCCACTCCAAAGTGTGCACAAGATGTGGATTTGCATCCGAGACAGTAAGCCATCTCCTGAATGGATGCAAAGAAAACAAAGGCACGATCCAGAAAAGACATGACAGGGTGGTGGAGATCGTGAATCGGGCTGTGCGCGAAGCCAACCCGCGCGCTGTCGTGATGACCAATCAAATTGTGACTAACTCCCCTTTCACGGGTGACCGCCTCCCATTCAGTGATGTTAATCACACAAAGCCAGACATATGTGTGATCAGCACTGCGGAAAAGATCTGCACAATCATCGAGGTGTCGATCCCATTTGACGCCTTTCTTGATGACTGTTATCAAGCCAAGTTTGACAAGTACATGCCACTGTGCTTGGAGATACAGAAACTAGGCTTCCACTGCAGGATTTATGTGCTGGTGGTAGGGTCGCTGGGAAGCGTTCACGCCCGATTTGTCAGCGGTCTGCACCTCAGTGGCATACCCAGATGCAAGGCACGAAGCATCGCCAAATATGCCTCTGTCAGCGCGATGATTGGATCACGCATCGCCTGGAAACAGAGATGCAGCAAAGTACTACCATGAGACTTTTCTCACAAAGCCTTAATTCAGGACTCGCAATACTGACAATCGCTTGCCTGTGTGGGAGGGATGTGCCTGTCGGCTGTAGGGCTTACTGATACCTCCCGGGACAACAGGCAGATTGCAACCAAACTGCCCTGTGTTAGACATCGAGCTCTTAACTGTCGATAGCCTGTCGTATCTGGGACCGATAATCATGAGACTCTCGATATCGTGCGCGATTATGGTGCTATGACGCGTCTCTTCTTGTTCGGATTTCGCGTGATGGTTTCTGCGGTCTCTTGGATGTTTCATTTTCTTGTCTATTTGATGTGATATTCTCAGTGCACCGAAGTGTGTATTTTTTCGAGAATAAAGTCAATTTGATATGTATGTATGTATGTATGTATGTATGTATGTAAGTATGTATGCATGTATGTATGTATGTATGTGTGTGTATGTGTGTGTGTATGTGTGTGTGTGAATGTGTGTTTGCGCGCGCGCGCGCGCGCGTGTGTGTGTATGTGTGTGTAAGTGTGTGTGTGTGTGTGTGTGTGTGTGTGTGTGTGTGTGTGTGTGTGTTGTGTGGTTTTGTGTGAGTGTGCGTGTGTGTGTGTGTGTGTGTGTGTGTGTGTGTGTGTGTGTGTGTGTGTGTGTGTGTGTGTGCGCGTGTTCGTATGTTTATATGTGTGCGTGTGTGCGTTTGTTCGTGCATGCGTGCGTGTGAGTGTGTGTGTGTGTGTTTGTTCGTGTATAAGTGTGTGTATGTGTGTGTGTATGTGTGTGTGTGTGTGTGTGCGTGTTTGTGTGTGTCTTTGTATGTGTCCCTTTGAGTGCATACGCAATTGTGCACGATAGACAATTGTGCGTGCGTGAATGTATGGCAGTGAGCGAGTGCGCATCTGATTGCCATATGCGTGAGCGAAAGTTCATACACACACTTGAAAATTCATTTACAGATACACGCATTTACAAAAGCACAATAATGCACACAGACACTCAGACACATATGCACATGCATATTCATCCACACACACACACACACACAAGCACTCACACACACAGACACACACACACACAGACACACACACACACACACACACACATACACACTCTCTCACTCTCTCTCTCTCTCTCTCTCTCTCTCTCTCTCTCTCTCTCCCACACACATATGCACATTCAGAAACACACACATACACACACACACACACATATGCACTGATGTACGTACACACACACACACACACACACACACACACACACACACACATGGCAATGATTACTTTTATCTATCTCTTGACAATATTGTATCTACGCAAGCACACCACAAGATGCAACTCTCATTAATTTTATGGACGCTACGCCGTCAGGAATATTAAATACTAGCGGGTACCCGTGCTGTGCACGGGATACTAAACTTATTAAAGAGTTCTAGTAAATCACTGCTGATGTGTGAATATTACTGTATGAGACCATTCAACAGATTTTATAGCATGTTTACATACAAACTCAGACTGACTTGATAATAACAGAAGAGTAAGTACTGTTACATGTTGAAAAGTGGATAAAAATAAAAGCTTTGTCCACAATATTTGGTACAATTATAACGTGTTGGTAAACTTCAATGTATTTGTAGTGGATGTGTATGAGAGAGAAGAGAGAGAAAGAAGAGAGAAAGAAAGAGACAAAGAGAGAAGAGAGAGAGAAGAGAGAGTTTAAAAAATCAAACATCACAATCTGTGGTTGCAAAGCACGGCTAGTTTAATCTCCCTCTCCCCCACCCCATCCCCTCCCATCATCTCCCTCTCCCCCCCCCCCCATCCCCTCCCACCATCTCCCTCTTCCTCACCCCATCCCCTCCCACCATCTCCCTCTCCCTCTCCCTCCCCCCCCATCCCCTCCATCTCCCTCTCCCCCACCCCGTACCCGTGCTACGCACGGGGAGAGAGGAGGCGGGGGGGGGGGGGGGGGGGGGGGGAGGTCGGAGCGCGAGGTTCATCAACCACTCTCGTTGCAAGCCGCTAGTTATCTCCCTCTCCCCCACCCCATCCCCTCCCACTATCTCCCTCTCCCCCCCCCCCCCCACCCCCTCCCACCATCTCCCTCTCCCCCACCCCACCCCTCCCACCATCTCCCTCTCCCCCCCACCCCATCCCCTCCCACCATCTCCCTCTCCCCCCCACCAAATCCCCTCCCACCATCTCCCTCTCCCCCACCCCATCCCCTCCCACCATCTCCGTCTCCCCCACCCCATCCCCTCCCACCATCTCCGATTCCCCCACCCCATCCCCTCCCACCATCTCCCTCTCCCCCCCCCCCCTCTCCCCTCCCACCATCTCCCTGTCCCCCACCCCATCCCCTCCCACTATCTGCCTCTCCCCAACCCCACCCCCTCCCCCTATCTGCCTCTCCCCCATCCAAATCCCTCCCACTATCTCCCTCCCCCCCCCCATCCCCTCCCACCATCTCCCTCTCCCCAACCCCACCCCCTCCCACTATCTGCCTCTCTCCCACCCCATCCCCTCCCACCATCTCCCTCTTCCCAACCTCCTCCCACCATCTCCCTCTCCCCCAAGCCACCACTTCCACCATCTCCCTCTTTCCCACCCCACCCCCTCCCACCATCTCCCTCTTCCCCACCCCATTCCCTCCCATCATCTCCCTCTCCCCCACCCCACCCCCTCGCACCATCTCCCTCTCTCCACCCATCCCTTCCACCATCTTCCTCTCCACCACCCCACCACCTCGCAACATCTTCCTCTCCCCCACCCATCCCCTTCCACCATTTCCTCCCCCACCCCCTCCCACCATCTCCCTCTCCCCCACCCCATTCCCTCAAACTATCTCCCTCTCCCCCACCCACCCATGCGATCATAGGACGAAGGCTGACTGAAACTTGCGAGGACCCAAAAGCTGGAGGGAGAAAAAAATACGAAATTACGTCACGTTATTCTTCGATGTCACGCATGTATGCCAAAACTTGAGTTGGGACAGAGTTCCGTCCCTTCCAACACCAAAACGTAAAAACGTTTATAAAAGTCATTTTAAAGACAAATTTGGTCACGAAAAATACCCTTCGACCCCTTCCCAACCGTCCTGTGGGCCGATGCCAAAAAGCAAAGCGATCGGCGAAACGGGCTCGGAGGAGTTCTTGCACAAAGTTTTACCTTTTTGATTAATATATAGACTAGCGGGTACCCGTGCTACGCACGGGATACTAAACTTATTAAAGAGTTCTAGTAAATCACTGCTGATGTGTGAATATTACTGTATGAGACCATTAAACAGATTTTATAGCATGTTTACATACAAACTCAGACTGACTTGGAAATACCCAAACACGCTTCTCGGCCTTTTGGCTAAGATCAAAGTGTAGGTACTACACTTTGATCTGCCTTGCGGCAGCGAAGCGATCATGGCTGCACTGGAGGATATGCCGCCACATCCGCAGCTTGCTAGGGTTCCACCATCGATGTATCCAGGACAAACACCCTTTCCCTAGTCACTGATGACGTCTCCTGGAACCCCTAGGAAGCTGTGAAAAATTCCCACCTCGCCCTCCGTGTACTCTGAACCTAC
Source organism: Theodoxus fluviatilis (assembly GCA_034096865.1). Classification (NCBI taxonomy): domain Eukaryota; kingdom Metazoa; phylum Mollusca; class Gastropoda; order Cycloneritida; family Neritidae; genus Theodoxus; species Theodoxus fluviatilis. The sequence continues at coordinate 1,397 of JAWQFJ010003270.1, read as the reverse complement.
TTGCTTCCCTTTGTCATGAAAGGAAAAAAGCATATGTAAAAAATTCTAGACTTTGATCTGCCTTTTAGCAGAAAGCGATCATGGCAGCACTTTTCCTTGCGAAGAAGGACCAACCTCTGGACGATATGCCGCCATGCCCGCAGCTTGCTTGGGTTCCACGATTGATGTTTCCGGGACAAAAACCCTTACCCTAGTCACTGATGACGTCTCCTGGAACCCCTTCGAAGCCGCGAAAAGTCTCACCCTCCGGGTATTCTGAACCTACTTGCTTCCCTTTGTCATGAAAGGAAAAAAGCAAAAAAAAATCTGTTCTTATCAGCTTAATATCTGAAAGTCCACGCTGATGGTAATAGAGTGGCCACCAGCTTTGAACATCATATGGCTCGCCAACACGGCTTGACGGTCAAGCGAATGTGGCGATGTGCTACCTGTCTTCTCATGATGGACGGTTATACCGCCCGATCCCACCCGTGCGCTCTCCGTGAACTGGTCAGGCCCCCCTCCATCGGCCTCGACCATAGCCTCCGACCTCCCGCCTCCCCCCCCCCCCCCCCACTCGGTCCCTCCCCAGATCTCTCTCCACCAGTTCTGAACCCCATGAGCTCGGTTCCCCTGGACCCAGCTGCAACTCAACTCTCTGCTCTCTCGCTCACCCCAGGGCAGCTTCCTCACCCGGCCAACTCTCCAAACCGCGTGCCCCCACGACTCTCCCCCTTAGAGAGAGTTCCACCCCTTGTCTACGATCCTACCCCGCCCCTCCTCCCCTTCCCATCCCTCCTCCCCTTCCCATCCCTCCTCCCCTCCTCCTCTCTCCTCCCCTTCCTCCTCCCCTCCCCGTCCCCCTCCCTCCTCCCCGCCCTCTCCCTCCTCCTCTCCCCGTCCCCGTCCCTCCTCCACTACCTCTCCTCCTCCCCTTCCCATCATTCCTCCCCTTCCCATCCCTCCTCCCCTACTCCTGGTGGTGTGGTAACCCGGATGTAACACGGCGTTCCCACTTTAGGACTTTCGAGTGTTCACAGTCCCGCGCTCTATCCCCTCTATCTACTGACTCACGCTAACGTATATATGATCCGAGTTGGTCCACCAAAAATGCGATCATAGGACGAAGGTCGACTGAAACGTGCGAGGACCTAAAAGCTGGAGGGAGAAAAAAATACGAAATTACGTCACGTCATTCTTCGACGTCACACATGCCAAAGCTTCCCTTTTAGAGTTCCGTCCCTTGCCGCCTGAAACTTGCGAGGACCTAAAGCGTCACTTCAAAGTACAATAAGGTCACGAAAAATACCCTACGACCGACCGTCCTCTAGGCTGATGCCAAAAAGCAAAGCGATCGGCGAAACGGTCTCGGAGGAGTTCTTGCACAAAGGTTTACCTTTTGCGTATTAATATATAGA
>JAWQFJ010003269.1:210000-212093 GCA_034096865.1 Theodoxus fluviatilis | reverse complement strand
GTGTTTTTATATTTATATATATCCCATTAGTAGAACTTCTTATATGCTATCTAAGATTAGGTATGTGTGTGTATGTATGTATGTATGTATGTATGTATGTATGTATGTATGTCTGTATGTATGTATGTATGTATGTATGTATGTATGTATGTATGTATGTATGTATGTATGTATGTATGTATGTATGTATGTATGTATGTATGTATGTATGTATGTATGTATGTATGTATGTATGTATGTATGTATGTATGTATGTATGTATGTATGTATGTATGTATGTATGTATGTATGTATGTATGTATGTATGTATGTATGTATGTATGTATGTATGTATGTATGTATGTATGTATGTATGTATGTATGCATGTAGTATGTATGTATGTATGTATGTATGTATGTATGTATGTATGTATGTATGTATGTATGTATGTATGTATGTATGTATGTATGTATGTATGTATGTATGTATGTATGTATGTATGTATGTATGTATGTATGTATCGTATGTATGTATGTATGTATGTATGTATGTATATATGTATGTAATGTATGTAATGTAATGTGTGTAATGTATGTAATGTATGTAATGTATGTAATGTAATGTATGTATGTAATGTATGAATGTAATGATTGTATGCATGTAATGTAATGTATGTATGTCATGTTATGTAATGTATTAATGTATGTAATGTATGTAATGTATGTAATGATGTAATTATGTAAGTAGTATGTATGTAATGTATGTAATGTATGTAATGTATGTATCTGTAATGTATGTAATGTATGTATGTATGTAATGCTATGTAATGTCATGTAATGTGTCATGTATGTAATGTCATGTATGTATGTAATGTCGTAATGTATATGTAATTAGATGTAATGGTATGTAATGTATGTATATGCATTGTATGTAATGATATGTATGTAGTGTAATGTATGTAGTGTAATGTATGTAATGTATGTAATGTATGTATTGTAATGTAATACTATGTATGTATATGTATGTAATGTATGTATAATGTATATGTAGTAATGTAATGTATGAATTATGTAATGTACATGTTTATTGTAATGTAATGAATGTCTTATGTTGTATGCTAGATCGCATGCATGTGGATGAAATGTTTTCATGTATGTCATGTATGTAATGTAATGTATGTATGTTGTATTATGATGATATGTGATGTAATGTAATACTGACTTTTATATTGTTATTGTATGTCATGGGTTGTATGTTATAATAATGTTAGTAACCTGATGTAGTATGTATGTGAATTATAATTTAGAGTATGAACCAACTGGTAGAAGTATATGAGTTTTAATGTTTCATGTATTAGTTTAGAGTATGATGTCTGTGTGATGGCCAGTGTAGTGTATATATGTTATGATGAAATATAACCCTCCGTATTGTAAAATATGTATGTATTATGTTTGTATGCGATCTGTATGGTTAATCCTCCAATACTATCTTATAATATACTATTGAGTAATGCTTCCCTGCAATAAACATGACCAAGATAGCCATAGCACAAAGCAGCCATGTACTTTGATGCATTCAACAATGTCCTATCGTATACTTTACTTGTCTGTAATTGTTTAATGTCCTGTCTGTAGGTCTGTCTAAAGTCTCATTCCGATTCTTTACGTATGTTCTACTGTACTGTTCAATATGTCATTTGTAAATGTTGTGGCTGTTTAATGTCTTGTGTTAGTTATTGTCAAGTTTGTATCGTGTATTGTACATAGTCCTTTAAGTTTTGTACGATGTGGTATGAGTCGATCATGTCATGTAGTTCACGGTCGGTCTTACTCTGTGTGTCGTGTTGTTGGTTTTGTTCGGATCCTCGTTTCTGGCTGCTATCGTCAGTACGCTGGTCCTGTAGCATACACTTTTGCTACACTTCTTTTTCTCCACTTGTTGTATGTGCATGTAAAAACGTGTCGCTTCTGAATATACTGTGTCTGTCGTTGTATTGTGAGCGTGGTATGCAATAAAAGTTACATCTCATTTACATGTCTAATCAGTCTATATAGTATTATATGTCTTATGTATATATAAATTTAACCTTAATAGTCTATAACTTTTCAAATAT
>JAWQFJ010003269.1:197500-202500 GCA_034096865.1 Theodoxus fluviatilis | reverse complement strand
TTCGTCATTGAGACTGAGAAACAGTTGTCCATTCATTCCCGAGGCAATTGGTTTACTCTTTAATCATCGTGAATGGGACTTTCCTTCCAGTGACAGCTTTTCATAATGATAATCCTCGAAAGCACTCGTGCACTACTTGCCTTTAAAAGCAAGTGGCCATGGAGTCGCTCACTGTCCCCAAACTTCGGAAGTCATACACTGCTTTTGTCTAAGAGGCATGTCTTCAAATTTACCGAAACACACAGCTACGTGAAAATAGATTTGACGCATAGGCGTGAGTTTTTCCCACCCCTGGACAACATTTCGTACAACACCGCTAAACATCGAATCGACGCGACTCTTGCTGACTTTTCAGCGCAGGCGCAGGGTGTTTTGCTAGGGCGGCAGAAATTCGCTGCGTTTAATAGCGAGATCCTTAATACCCAGATAAGGGGGGCCCGAGGCCGGACGCTAGCGACTGGTGTGATCTGGGGGACCGGAAGAGCATTGCTGTAAACCGATAAAGGGCGCGTTTGTTAGGCGCAAAATTTCGTGAGAATCGCGAGGGCTAGGCGTTGCCTACGTTCCTCGCTCATTAGGAGGGACTCGTCGTGAAGGAGGGAGGTCGAGCCGGAGCTCTCTCGCTGTGTCCCGCTGCAGAGGCCCGGATGAACTAAAATGGTGGAGACCGTCCAATTGGGATGCCGCTGATAGACGGCAGTGCCTGTAATGTGCTTCTCAGAGTCCGAGAATGGAAAAGTGTAGGCCTACGTGCACGGAAGTATTTGCTGTTCGAGTGTTCATTTGTTTATTTTGAGGAGTAGGTGTATAGGTTAATTCTGGACATACACTGCCGAAATTTTTTTATCGCTTACAAACACGCAACACCGTACAGGTACGCTCTATGAATTATGTCCCTTGAATTGATCGAAATGAATCGAGGCATAAGATTTTCGACAAAATTGTCTACAGTTGAACCCAGGTTGCTTTTTTTTTCGTTCAAAAAGTTCCCGTGCCATTCGATATGACACCATGATGTGTTCTATCAAGTGAGAAACTGATGTAATATCTGAATCGTCAGTTATTTCGTCTATCGGCAACTTCTTCACCGACTCTGGCGCTAGGACGCAGCCATGTTCTCTTGGACTTCCACCTTGCCAGTTGATGATTGGCCGTTTTTTTAAGCTGTAGAAATGAGCGTCTCGCTCTTTCTCGACTAGCCATCGAGGGAGAATCTCGAGATTCTATGCCTAACAAACGCGCCTAAAGTCACAATGTTGCCCAGCTGTGCAACAACTGGAAGCTGAATCCTTCAGTTTCTGAGGAGAATGCCCAGTGACGTGTTTCTACGTCAGCAGATCACGCTGTCGTTTTCTCTAGCGATCATGAAACTGTCGTGGAAGTTGTGTGTCGGATATTGATATCGCGGGATCATTGGTTGATGGATTAGATTAGAAAACGAAAGACACAGCTCTAAAACATGGCAACTGTACAGACAACAATAATTGAGTTTTGCTTTGTTTAACAAGATCTACACATAGAATAGCAACATTATTTTCTGTTCGGTTGTTTTTTCCAAACAGGTAGTGAAGAAAGTGTTTTTTTATATATCGAAATATCATGTTCGGGAAAACGGTATGCTTATCATTTAGGTGCGGGAGAGGATATTGTGAAGCCTTTCATAAAATAGATTTTGATCTATGAGTGCATTTAGCTGCATGGTCTTACTCTTAGTAGTGGAGTGGCTTTAACCGCCAATGCAGTCTAAGGATGTTATCTACCACCCCACCCCACCCCCGCCTGTCTGCCGAGTTTCCAATCCAATTCAAGCTGGCTTCATCCTGTTCCAGACGGAAGTGGCGACAGAACGCGGCACGTAAGCAAGTCGCTTGTGAGCTCTACGCATGCGCACATCGACCGGAAGCAATCTCCAAACGCGCCGTCTGTGGGGAGAGGATTCACCCTTTCACACGATCGTGCAGACAGCGCGTCTATTCTCGTCCTGGACAAAGCGCTGAGTTGGGAAGTCTGGGGTCTGTCATTCAATCAGGTGTCCTGGCCAGGCAATCCCATTATTGTTCCTAAAAATGACAAGGAAACTATGTTATGTGGACTGGAAAGAACAGAAAAAGTAGTACTGGAAAACATCATTCTCCCAGGAAAACTCGTCAGCGCTCTTTTTTAGTTTTTTAATACGTATTTTCTAAGTGTTGTGAATTTTGATACGTTTAAATTAATTCGAATGAGTTGGAAGTAAAAGGTTAGTGTCCTGCCATATGATGCAGTGCACGTATTATTTGGTTTTCCAAGAGAAACACTGCAGTGCATGTTTTTGTTCCTTTCCTATCAAATTGTCTAAGCTGGTTTACAGTTTACTAACCAATAATAATGTTTTCGTTAATTCATGGAATGAATGAATTGAGTCGTTCAAAGACTACATTCAGTCATTCGTTTGATCGCGTGTTCGTGCACATGCTTGGTTTCTTTTTTCCTAGCTTTGTTGCTTGGTTACACGTAATTGCAGAAGTCATCAGTGAGGATGGAGAACTGGGTCTCCATGACTTTGACGTAGCTCGGTCAAGACAGGGGAGTGCTCAGGTCAGCTCCTCCACATCACAGCACAGCCCTTGTCTCTATAAATCACTACGGAGAACAGGTTTCGAGGGCCGTGAAAGATCAGCGAACTGTCGACACCTTCTCGTGACCTGCACAACTTGGACATCCCCAACACACACACACACACACACACACACACACACACACACACACACACTCCTGCCCCCCTCCACCTCCACTCCTGTCCCCCACCCCCACCCTACTCCTGTCTCCACCACTCCCACCCCACTCCTGCCCCCACTACTCCCATCCCTCCTGCCCCCACCACTCCCACCCCTCTCCTTCCCCCACCACCCCTACCCTACTAATGTCCTCCACATTTCCACTCCACTCCCGCCCCTACCATTTCCACTCCACTCCCGCCCCTACCATTCCCACCCCACTCCTGCCCCCACCACCATCACCCCACTCCTGCCCCCACCACCCCCACCCTACTCCTGTCCTCCACATTTCCACTCCACTCCTGCTCCTACCATTTCCACTCCACTCCCGCCCCTACCATTTCCACCCCACTCCTGCCCCCACCATCCTCACCCCACTCCTGCCCCCACTACCCCCACCCTAATCCTGTCCTCCACATTTCCACTGCACTCCCGCCCCCACCACTCCCACCCCACTCCCATTCCTGCCCCCACCACCACCACCCCACTCCTGCCCCCACTACTCCCACCCCTCCTGCCCCCACCACCACCACCCTACTCCTGCCCCCACAACCCCCACCCTACTCCTGCCCCCACCATTCCCATCCTTCTCCTGCCCCAACCACTCCCACCCCACTCCTGCCCCTACCACCCCCTACAACCGGAAGACTCCACGCCGATACTCAGACTCCACTGACTTTCCTCACTAATTTCAACACCCATTGGTGTCGCTCAAACATGATCCTCTATGAGAGAGAGAGAGAGAAGCAGGCAGAGAGGCAGGCAGGCAGACAGACAGAGAGGCAGGCAGGCAGAAAGGCAGACAGACAGAGAGGCAGACAGACAGACAGACAGACAGACAGAGAGGCAGACAGAGAGAGAGAGAGAGAGAGAGAGAGAGGAGAGAGAGAGAGAGCACTCTACCCCACTTGACATCATCGTGTTCTATGGCAGTCGGTCCGGACTAAATCTGAGTCATGACCCATACGGGTCAACACTTCAATCAAAGCCAACTTAAATTCTCTTCACGGCTGCAATGAATGCTAGCCTACCCACCATCCTGCGATGTGGTGGCTGGATCGGTCATCATCTACATATTTATCATCTACATATTTATGTATGGAGCTGATTTTCAGGCGTGTCAAGACGATGTCAAACTGTTTCGCCTGTGCTCTGGTACTGGACGTTGCGGCTAATGCTAGGTGTCAACATAGTGTCACCAGTCACCCTGTAGGTGCCGGATGAGATGAAACTGCAGGTGACAAGTGTCAAATAAAAACCGCTGGCGCTGAACCTCCAGGTTTTGGCATAAAAAAAAGAAGATCGGGTTCGAACCCGCAACCTCTCGAGAAAAGAGGGGGGAAAAACAAACACACACACACACACACACACACACACACACACACACACACACACACAAACACAAAAAACCAGGTCGGGTTCGAACCCACAACCTCTTGAAAAAAGAGAGAGAAAAAAGTTTCAGCACAGAATCGAACCTGGTCATGCATGACCAAGAGTCCAACGCTCTACCAAATGTGCCATTGGAGATCTGGTATGACTGAGTGTTTGTAAAGCATTTATAGCGTTCGCAGCGACAACTTACAAGTGACCGTGAAATAGGAAGGTGTACGATGAGATTTTACCCTGGGAGTAAACAAAATAAGTTTATTTCAGACCATTTACCTTTGCTGAAACTACTGGGTTCTGACAGCCATCTGGTTTGTAGCTTCGCACTTCTCGCACCCAACCACAGCCGAAAGTCTTGTACGCTCCCAAGCTTTTGTAGGCTGCAAAATTCTCGCACTCTGGCGTGGTTTATGTCCGGCAACTGGTTTTTGTCGACAGACCACGAACTGTTCGGTATTTCATAAAATCTAACCCATCAAAGTCAACACTCTTCTCGTATTACCGCTTTTTTGCGTCTGCTGGTAGACGTTCAACATACAAAGAAGCCATTGTTTTGCGGAAAGTAGGAAAAGATAACTCTGTTTGACTCGATCTCGATTAGGCCATTCCGTCAAATGACATTTGAGGGGTGTATGTGTGTGTGTGTGTGTGTGTGTGTGTGTGTGTGTGTGTGTGTGTGTGTGTGTGTATGTGTGTTTCGAGTTTATGACCTAAATAAATCACTTTTTTTTCAAACCTCGATTCTGAAAATTTGATACATTCAATCGGACCTAACTTCCAGTAAGTGTGCAAAATGTCAAGGAAATCCGTCTAGAAGTTTTTGAGAAATCAGCCGTTAAGTCGGGACAGACAGAC
>JAWQFJ010003269.1:150000-192500 GCA_034096865.1 Theodoxus fluviatilis | reverse complement strand
GTGTGCGTGTGTGCGTGCGTGTGTGTGATTCTCACGCTCCAAAACTAGACTGGAACTGTAACTGCCTCGAGTTTCCTCCCGCGCTGCCATATTTGTGTGGCGCTGTCGTTTCTTCCTATATTCCCCCATGGTCTGGGGTAAAAATAGACCCAAGCCCTTTTCTCTCTACACGACTTGTAAAGGGCGACCAGGGAGAGAAATCAAGTCTTGAACTTTAACCAGCTTTGATGCAAAAGTAGTCAATGGCCTTACATAGTCTATAAGTACTGATAAAACCGAAAAGCCTCATTCATTCATTCATTCATTCATTCATTCATTCATTCACTCATTATTCATCCATTCATTTATCATTCATCCATCCATTCTTCCTGACTTCTTTCTGAGCAAGACCAGTGTGTTAAAATCAACAGATAGCATAGTAGAATGACGCTTTAACCTTCATTTGCCGGAGTATGGAGATGATAAAGATAAAGAGTATTCATTAAAAATAATAATAATACATAGCTATTTCTCACTCGTATCTAGGTCTCGATTCACGCTACCCTTCACCCCCTGATCACTGAACACTTTGGTGTTTACGATGAGCATGACCAGCTAGCAGTACTCAGTAGAGACTGGAGGGCGTGATAGAGGTGTTTATGATGAGCATGACCAGCTATAGCAGTACTCAGTAGAGAGTAAAGGGCGTGATAGAGGTGTTTACGATGAGCATGACCAGCTAGCAGTACTCAGTAGAGAGTAAAGGGCGTGATAGAGGTGTTTACGATGAGCATGACCAGCTAGCAGTACTCAGTAGAGAGTAAAGGGCGTGATAGAGGTGTTTACGATGAGCATGACCAGCTAGCAGTACTCAGTAGAGACTGGAGGGCGTGATAGAGGTGTTTACGATGAGCATGACCAGCTAGCAGTACTCAGTAGAGACTGGAGGGCGTGATGGAGGTGTTTATGACCGCCATTATACAATCATCTGTCACGGTGACACTTTGCTACAATCACTTCCCGCCCTTGCAGTCCCCGGCCTTGACCTTTCTCGACACGGAAGTGTGCAAATGGGCACCTGGACTGGCTACCTTGTCCTGTCGTGAATAAGATCGCCATGCTAGAGAGAGAGAGAGAGAGAGAGAGAGAGAGAGAGAGAGAGAGAAAGAGAGAGAGAGAAAGAGAAAGTAAGAGAGAAAGAGAGAGAGAGAGAAAGAGAGAGAGAGAAAGAGAAAGTGAGAGAGAAAGAGATAGAGAAACAGAAAGAGAGAAATACAGAGCGAAAAAAGAAAAGAGAGAGAGAGGAGAGAGAGAGAGAGAGAGAGAGAGAGAGAGAGAGAGAGAGAGAGAGAGAGAGAGCAATGAACGGACACACGAGACAGACATATACAGCTGCAGTGACGACGACATTCACGAAAGGGTCCACCTATCCATCTTCCAAGGTACCTAACTGGCTACCTTTTCTTTCTTTTTTCACTTACACAGCATATGCTCGCTATTTTGTCTACCTACCTACCCGCCCACCCACCTACCTACGTACCTGCTTTCATGTTATCTTTCTTCACAACCTTCCAACTTACCTACCTACCCACTCACTTCCCTTTCTTTCTCTCTGCCTTCTATCCATTCAGCCACCCGCCGTCTTCCTCCTGCCTGCATACTCGTATTGTTGCTTACCTACCTACTTAGTTCCCTGCATACGTTCTCCCTACCTTCTCCCTATCTTCCAACTCAATCGACCTCTCTGGCGCTCTCCTCTCTCCCCCACCCACCCCTATCCACCACTTCCCACCCCACGTCACGGCAACGGGATTCACGTTGTGGAAAAAAAAACCATCCACACCACCCACCCTGGAGTGCGTTGCAGGGGCACGTTGCACACACGCGAGGAGAGCCAAGATCCTGCGAAGAATAGGGCGGTGTCAACACAAGTCAATTGTGAATAAAGCAGATTTAAAGGCAGTCAAATATTGACACCGGCCTCAGAATGCACCGGCCTATGCCTCGCTAGACCTTGCGCTACCCAACACGGACCTGGAAATAACGCTAGCGTGCAACTTGCACAACACAGCGATCACACCGTGGCTGACCCCCCGTGATCGGATCTCTGTTAGCAGACTTGAAGGACGTCGTTGAGTTGGTTGTCAGCCGAGATGACCTGTGCATAGAAAGTATCAGCACACTTCAAGTCTACAGGGAAATCCAAACCTTCGCTTGAGACCCAGCAACCTGGTAGGAGCTTACACACGGCCTCCATTGCAAAGATCCCGTGTTTTGTGTGGGATTCACCTCACCCGACGCGCACAGGTGCCGACCACATCTACTGAGCCTGTCGCCTCCGTGCAAGCTGAAGATATACTACGCACGCACACGGCAGCGAATTCTACACCGACCAATGCTCTATTGAGACTAAGCACACAGCTAGATGTCGCTCAGGCGCCTGCAGCCTGTCTGCGAGCTACTTTTCCGAAGTTCCTACCGCCAAAAAAAAGAGAAAAAGAAAGGAGGTCGTGTCTTAAAAAATCATGAGCTAGCCGAGCGATTTGGTTCAGTCACGTGACAAGCAGAGGTCAAAGGTAAAGACTGATCCCAGACTTCCTTGGAATATTTTTTCTACTGTCACGCACACATTGCTACGCCGACTATTCCCTTTTCTGTCCTTCTTTCAGCGTGTGTGAGACCGTCCGTTTGTGATGTGCATTGCTCATTTTGAATATGCCAGTCTGCGCACTTTGAGTTTCACGTCACCATAACTTTCAGTTTGTTGATCGATCTTACTTTCTCTTCCTCTCACTTTCTCTGTGTGTATGTGTGTGTGCGCGCGTGCGTGCGAGAAAGAAATTCACTACCCTTGTAAAAATACAGGTTATTTTACATTATTTATCGTGTACGGCTACATGCAATCATGTGTACGTTGGGTACATGCGCAAGTCGACCTGTCTGCGTGAGATTGTATGCACATGCATGCATGAAAAATCGCACGACAGAGATCTTTACAGCTCGGTACAAACGCAAAACAGAAAGTATTTGCAAACAAGCGTTGGGTGAAAACAACTTTGCGCGCATGCTCACACTGGCCGGATTTGGAGCCCGGGTCACGCGTGTAAACAGTAGGCTAAAGTCTGCAATCAAACGAGTATCGGACACTGTAAGTGCGCCTGACCCACCTCAGTACAGAACAGCACACCATACATCTGTCCACTAAAGCCCGTACTGTGTACTGTGGAAGGCTGTTCACTCATTCACTCACTCCGCTGAGCTCCCGGTGGAGCATAAGGCGTGGAGACTCTATACTACCGCTAGTTAATAAGGGATCGATGTGGTAGCAACGGCCAGGGAGGGGGGTGGGGGTGCAGATGGAGAGTACAGGAGAATTAGGGGTTCGGGTGGGGGGTGAGGTGAGGTGGGGGGTGGGGGTGGTAGTGGAAAAGGAGGGACAGTGAAGTGAATAACGTGTTGGGGAATTCTGCGTTGAATCAAGCAGAGCGAGACACTCACTGTCGCTTCAATCTTGAAAATTGTCTGGTGAAAAAGTGACATGATTCAATGATCACTGAAGTTTTACCTACGGCCTAACAGCTTTTGTAAGCCATGCAAGGCCTCAGACCAAGGAAGTCACTGGAACCGGTCAGAGTTAGGACAAGTAAAGTCTCGGTCTCCCTCGCCAGTCACCTTTTACGAATTGCGTAGAGAGACACGGGGGTCTATTCTTGCCCCCAACCCGCAGGGAGAGATGATGATCAGATCGACTGTCTGCAAAAATTACTTCTCCTACCATTCGCATCCTGTGTAACGATCCGAATGCCTCGACCGAAGCAGATGACCCATTCCCAGCAGCTACTTCTCTGCTCCGTCAAGAATAACGACTGAATGAATCCCAACCAGCACAGTACACACAGAATGAAACAGGGCTTTACGCTCCTCCTGGCTCATTCATTCACATTCACTGAGACTAATGCCGTGTGGTATATGCACTGGTATTAGAGCTGCGCTTTGAAAACGGTTATGCATGTCGACGCCCAAGTGCACTCACGCAAATCGAAGCACACATTCGGTACATTGGTACTGGTAGCATTCCTTCCTCACCATTCAAATGCGCGCTGTGAGAGAAAGCAAAAACACGAAGTGCCGGGCTGTAAATGCACAAGCATAGGCGCTTGCAAACAAAGGCCCACATTTGTGGAAAGGGGGATACATGCACACATTCGGCAGAGGGCATGCTTCTGTAGCAAACACAAACATGCAAACCCGCTCTAGCATGCGAGCGCGGGAGAAGCACACATACTTCAGGTCGACAGCAAGCACCCAGCGCAAAGGAACGCGGGAGAAAAGGACAACCGCGTGCACAAGCAAACCAGAGAGAGAGAGAGAGAGAGAGAGAGAGAGACAGACACACACACACACACACACAAACAGACGGACGGACACACAGACGGACATACAGAAAGAGAGAGAGAGTGAGACAGACAGACAGACAGACAGACAGACAGACAGACAGACACACACACAGACAGACACACACACACACACACACACACACAGAGGCAGACAGAGGCAGGCAGGCAGACAGGCAGACAGACAGACAGACATGCAGGCAGACAGACAGACACACAGACAGACAGACACACAGACAGACAGACAGACAGACAGACAGACAGACAGGGAGGCAGACAGAGAAGCAAGCGTAAATGGACGGATAGGCAAATGAACGGAAAGGGGCGGACGGAAAAAAAAGTATACGTGTTTCCTCAGTCTTCAAAATTGTTCACAAGAAGTCGGTACTCCACAAAGCAATCCGAGTCACCCACAAGGCAGTACGACTTCACCGTCGCTTGACCAGCAGCCAGCATGTTTCGGACTTGAGTCAGCCTGTGGGTGCCCTGCAAGGCCAGTTCAGGTTGACAGGCACCGACACATCACTGCATTCCATTCCGCAGCATAGGGCTCGTTGCCGTTGGGGACAGTCCAGTAGAAAGGTCACCCTCTGCATCTATCGTTTGGCCGGTACGATCCATATCCCTTTACACTTACAGCCCGCTGCCTGGACTAACCCCCTGCTCGTCACAGGTAAATAACCCTGACGCCTAATATAATCAACAACGTCGTTGGGGTTGGATGTATTCGTAGCTACTGAAACGGTGACATCTCTTCTATTTTCACAGTTCAATGAACTCCTGTACCTAAGCACTGACAGCTGGATCGAGGCGCGCGTGCGCGTGTGTGTGCGTGTGCGAGCGCGCGTATAAGAAGGTCGACGTCTGATAGCATCAAACACTTTTGGTCTGTCAACGCATTCATACGTCTTGGCATTGTTATCAGAAAGATCGCCACCCGCTACTCAAGAAAGAATAAGAATGGTCGACTGCGTCTACTACTTTCTATGACTGGCGCGAAAACAATCCATCAGATGCTCACAGCAAACGAAAATTCATATAAATACTGTATAATCAGCGACAGAACACCATTACAAAGGCACTAATCATTCAAGGGATTGAGACTAATAATGAAGACTCCAAGGCCTCAGGGTATTGTCACAGCCACTATCACTCAGGGCGAGTCCACAATTCAGGCGGTCTCGCCTGCTGAGGCTGCTCTCTGAGTCAGAAGCAGTGGGAGGCACATGCCATTCACTTGTCACTGCGTTGTATGAGTGGGCGTTTTAGGTCTGCGAAAGCAAATTTCTCGAAGTGACACGAAGATCAACACCGCTGGGGAGACAGATACTGAGATAGGTCCTTCGACGTCCAAGTAGCCTTCTCACGGGCAAGAGCAGCACTCGAAAGGAGCAGAAGAATTTCCACACACAGTCAACGGTAAAACGGTAAAGTGAAGAAGATGAGTTGTGTTCCGCGCGTTCGGTCACAAACCGGAAGTTGTTAGTGGGCGTGTTGCTGGATTGTCATTTTTGCAGTCGCGTTTGTGGAATAATTACTGTTTCACTACTCTTGACTAGATTCAGTGGAGTGGACTATATTATAGGACATAAGATTTAACGCATTCACTAGCCACAGAGAGATAAATACTGCGAAAATTAATCAAACAGGGAATATACTTTTACCGGAAGTGCTGCCTCCTGAAACGAAAGCGAGGCATTTAGTCGTAGAGGGATCCCCGTATTGATTGACGTATGAGTCTCCACCCTATTGTCGGCCATATTTTGAACCGGTTCTCCAACTGAGCGAACTTAGCAGTTGTATTCACAGTTTGTGGGTAAGTAAACGATTTTCGATGCATGATCATAATGTGCGCATTGCTAAAATTCGATATTGCTTGTAATTCGCTGTTGGAATACGTGTTTGTTAGCTTGTGACGCCGTCTGCTTCCCCGAAGAAATTTTTGACATGTCCACGCCTAGTTTTCCCCCGGATTCGAAGTGTGCAGACTACATGTAGTGGGTGTGCACAGTAGTTGATTAGCGTGGTGCATTCTCGTGGATGGCCTCGGCAGTTGTTGTAAGGGGATCGATCGGGTTCGAGTTGGCCTGTTTGACCATGGTCATCACGTTGAAGAGCGGGAGGGACAGTTAGACTTTAGAGGAAGAGGACGATGCTGTCACACAGAACACACTGACATACATAAGACTTGGTGGTCGGGTCTTTTTATTGCTACCGTTTCGTCAATAGCAGCCGATCTCCTCCCCAGCAAACAGTTTATCGAACTACAGGTTTGTCCTGAGGACTTGCATCTGATTGCTCTGATTGTGTGAACTTGTCTGGATCGATGATTGGTGCACCGGGAAGCTTGCGTGAGCACCTGTTCGTGTGACTAAGAAGGCGTAGTCTCCGGAGGCGCATGTTCAGCTCACATACAGCGAACTCTTGAGTTCGCCAGAGGCTGACCCAGGGAGCTCATGAAAACTGGGTGACAGATTTTCTCCCGGTAGCGATTCGGTGCTTGAACGGTATGTGTGCTGTGCGCGTGCAGAGTAGAATTTAATTATGTTGACACAGCGTCTCGCAGCTCACGAGGTAGCATTATCATGATTGGGCGGTCGCGAAAAGTCTCACCCTTGGAAGGAGGAAGATGTTCATTGATCGTCGGCCGTTTTCGTTAGACTGGCATCTGTAAATGACTGACAATTTTATCTGACTGTATGTAGTGTTGAAAGATCGACATGAAATACTGCAGTTATTACTGTTGTCCTCATCTTGCTGTCTGCTGCGGTTCGATGTTCCGTGAAAATATCCTCGATGAACTTGGCTTGACAGTCTGACCTTGCTCACTCGGTTCCTGAGGGGGAAAACTGTTTCAGAGTCGGATTGTTTAATTAGTCGCTGGGCTCGAAACTTTTTCATTGGTACGACTGAAGTTGCATCAGCTTAACTGCATCGTGAGTAATGCTGTCTGCTCTTTATCCACGAATCTAGCGTGAATTGACTCCACCCCTCCACTCCCTTCTCTCTTTTCCTCCCACTGAAAACTGCTCCGTTCGCACTGCAATATCCAGCTCAGACTAGCAGGGAGTGCTAGATTTCAAGGGACCTGTTGTGAAAAGTAAGACTTGTTTTACCTATCCGCTCGTCCATTGAAATTCGTTTCTTCCAGACATTATTTCTAATGAACGTGAAATCGGTTGTGCTGTGTACCTGTGTGAAGTTATTCTGTGGTTACCGTGTGACTTGATCCATCTCATCCTTATTCTGTAGTGGTAAGCACACCCGATATATGGTAAAACATGCCTTTGGGAAGCAAAGGTCGAAGCTGTCTCGTAAACTTTCCTATGCGAATTGAGGTGGTTTTCCCCGTGTTTTATCACATCTTTCTTCCGCCTGTGTAGTGGCCCAGCAGAGCACTGAGGAAGTAGCGGGAGCCAATTCGGCGAAGAAATATGATGGGTTTCTAGCAATGTATGACTCCCATATTCCATGATTAGGAACAGTGTGTCACTGTCAGTCAGTGAGTTGGGCACCAGATGTAAGGCAGAGACAGTTGACTGAGCAGAAGACATCCAGTAATGCTTTCACCCATTGCAAATTTTTTAAAGAAAGACTCTCATTGCTGCCTTGTTTTGTAGCAGTGTGTGAATATGTCAACCTGCCCAATATTGTACCTGCACCTTTTCAAACTATGATGATGCACACATGGTTGATTTAGCTAGAGTTCTCCCACCCACCTTTCAGTGTAATTTCCATGGAAATTTTCATACAATTAGTGAACTGTACTGTGCTATGGAGAGTGCAGGTTTCTGCTTTGCTTGCTCGCCAAGGCCTTGAAATGTATGCTAGCTTGCTTCTGGAACTTAGTATATTTCAAGTGTGTATTGCCTGAGGGCTGGGGAGGATTTTGCCATTTGACAAATTATGCAGGATCAAAGTGACACGTCTGCTGGGGGCCTGGGTGTTCCTGTATGCAGGAGTGATGTTGCATTCACATCAGTGTGCACCTATGGAGACAGACTAATAGCACTTCAAAAGTTGTGTAATGCAACAGTTTTAAGATGAATTAATTAATTTTTGTTATATACTATAGGGAATGTCAGGAAAGCTTGTATCTCTTTTGTTGGAAAACACGTATCTCAGTGGAGTACCCTCAAATGAGTAATGGTGAATTTAGTAAATGTTTGCTCCTGTTTGATTCTCAACCTGTGCTTGTCCCAAGTACCGGGCTGAGTTTGTCATCGGGCAAGTGCAGTAGATTTGTAGTGCTGTGAACTGTGACAGGAAGGACTATGAATGGTGTGAACTATGTCTGTGCCAACAAGGATGAACATGTGAGAGTGTGTGTGTGTGTGTGTGTGTGTGTGTGTGTGTGGGTGGGGGGTGGGGGGGTGGGAGTGCATGCGTTATTCGTTGATGATCATGTATGTATGCTGTGTGAGTGTGGTTGTTGATGTGCATGCCTGTCTCTTGTTGGTCTTTCCTGTGATTGTGTTGTGATGCAGGATGAAGGGGGGCTTGTACATGTGTTATGGTTGAAGATCAGGTATGTGTGATTGCGTGACGATGATTGTTTAATGTGCATGCTTGTGTCTTTTGTTCCTTCTGTGATTACTTGTTGCGATGTAGAATGTTTCTCTATTAAATTGAATTGCCTATGATGTAGCGCTAAATGTATCCTATCTTGTTGTGTCTTTCTGTTTACTATTTCTGATGCGCGTGTTCAGTATGTATATATTTACTTGAAGTAACATGGTGTTGTTACATTTGTATGACTTATGAGTAATAAATTATGATACAAAAATTGCATGCTATCTTATTTTATGGCCTATGATTAGTGTGTGGACTCCATAACTTGAGCGCTGAGATTGAGTTAATTAATGTTGAACTTCTTGTACGTTTCTGTTTTTGTATGTATGTAAATTATGTTTTTGCCACCGACAAAACAAATTTACTTGTAACAATGAGGACAATAAAGTATCTTGTATCTTGTAAGTCTCGTGAAGCAAGTTGTAGTAAAGGTAAAGATTCTCTTTTTATATTGCAACTTTTTCACCCATTGATGGGAGCTCAAACCAAACACATAAATTTACCCCCTTGTCGAAGACAACTGGAGTTCAGTCTTTTTCAATAAGGCCTACATGATTTACTTTATTAGAATGTCCTTATCTGGTGTAGAAATAATTGTCATTCACACTTTGTGTATCATGAATAATATTGCATGTGGTTATTCACTGTTGAGCACATAGTATTGTTCATGCAGCCTCTGCAACTGCTCACTTGAAATTATAGCTTCATAGTTCATACTAGTGAAATGTATAGGGTTAAACTTGTATTAAAAATATTCAGTTAATCATTGTCGTAAATCATTATGTATCGTTCTGAATTTAGTGAAATCATAGTTTGATTACTGAATGAATGAATGGAATGCAATCAAATTAATCTGTATCACATTGCACATGTATTGTGTTAGACTAATGTTCGTGAAAGAGATCCCACATAAGAGAGAATTCTCAGAATACCAACTTAGATATCAAGTACATTCCTGACCAGTGTGACACTTCAGTAGGCTATCATGACAGGCAGTGTAGGTGGCGATACTAGGAGCCCAGATCTTTAACATGATGGGAGTAATATTACAGGAACTATTATCACTCTGATAAGAGTACAATGGTAATTCTGTCAAATGCTACCTGTTCTCAGATTCTCTCTGCTTAGCAGAGGCAGAGAGAGAGAGAGAGAGAGAGAGAGAGAGAGAGAGAGAGAGAGAGAGAGAGAGAGAGAGAGGGAGAGAGAGAGGGAGAGGAGAGAGAGAGAGAGAGAGAGGGAGAGGAGAGAGAGAGAGAGAGAGAGGAGGGGAGGAAGGAACTTTGAAAGAAACTTGGAGTAGTAAACTAGTATGTTTACAAAACTAACAGGCTGAAAACAGAATAATGGATGTAGATGGATATTTTGTGGATTTGTTGGAGCTGAAATTCATTATACTTTTTTAATAGTAAGAAAAGCACTATGAACCAACCATCTGTAGTTCAGCATTTTCAGCATTGTGAAAAGTTTACCAAGTTACTCCCGAAAACCTTTTACACCTCAACTTTCTTGTTGACTTATTGTCAGGTTTTCACAGCTTTGTGCTCAAGCCAGGATGCAGTAATTGGATATGGGTGGTGTGTTCATGTCCAAAACTGAAATCAGTTGCTAACTTTAGATGATGATGCATGTGTCATTGTGTGTTTTGAGGTGCAGGCTGCCACCCTGATAAGGCTGACAAGTTTGTTCCTCATTCCGAAATATGCTTTGGAATGAATAGAGTTCTTTGCAGATAGTCAGTAGAATGAAAAGGAAATTACATTGGAAAGTTTTCTGCAGCAAGCAGGAAATAATTTGCATCTTTTGTTTTCTTAAGATAATGATAACCTTATATCACATTATGGATCAGTTCAGAGGACTAAATTAAAATAAAAAAATCAAACTGTAAGTTACATACTGACCATACTTATTGTGTGGACTTTGCTGGACAATCCAAACATTCCTGGGCAGTTTTCATAAAATAGCATACAGCAGTTTTGCCACAGTGCATCTTGAATTAGCCTTGGGCAATGACTGTCTAAGTACAGAATGTCACATTTACAGTACAGAGCCACTTTGATCTTGATCTCTTTGATGAAAGCTACAAGGATGACTCATACTAGTCATAGGATGGACACCATCTGGACCCAAAGCTCTGGGGTTGACTGAAACAGCTGGCCTGGCATTTCTTGTTGTTCACTGTCTGCCAGTGTATATATATTATACACCATGAAGTGTGCACAGCAGGAGTGGGTGTGATAAACATGCTGACCTCTATGGCCATGGGCAGCATGTGCCTGCCTGCTGTTGAAGAGAAACCGTGGATAATAATTAGAGAGCTGTGATTATTGTCAATCTATGATTGGGTGATACCCAGTCTGAATAAATCTCCATCATGATAAATAAGTGTATGGAATTAAGACGTAGATTATGGTGTGTGTTGGTTAATTTGATGTTGGCTAGTCTCGGATAAGATATGCAAAGTGATGAGATATGAATGCATTCTGATAAGATATGACTGCAAGCTTTTCATACCTCAGCCTATGCCTTTATTGGCTTGAAATCATCAAATGAATTAGAACTTGGGCATGCAAATGTTCAGTTCAGGTGATCAATGGTTTTGAAAAGAATATCAAAGAAAGTTGTATTTGCTTCAGTGATTTTGTAGGGGCTTTTTTGGTATTTGTTTGTTTTGTTTTGTGGTTGGGGTGTTTCTTTCTTTCAAATTGCACTGTGTTGGAAAGCAAATTTGCAGCAGAATGTTGTTATGTCCCTTGATCACCAAAGTATTTACAGCACCAAGTACCTGCAGTATATGTATCCAGAGAACCAAGCCATTTATAGAACTCCAGAGCAACAGTGCTAGTATCCATATGTGTTTATTTTGATCTGTATTGGTACTACACATAGTCATAGGTGTGACAGAAAGGACTGAATATGACTGAGTGATGGGTGGGGCTTTTAATTAGCACTACAATAGAACCATGAGCTGCTGGGGTGTTGGTGGTGGAGGTTACAATTAACTGGATTCATTTTGGGACCATGATGGCGGGGATAAAATCCTGCTCTAGATGATCAGTGTCCAGCTGTATCCGGTTTTTAGAGCTGATGCAGTACTGGTCTGTGAAGTCCAGCTGTCAGATTGCAGTGATAAACAGCTGTACTTGAGATGGTGAAGGGGTGGTATACATAGATAAATGTATTCAGTCATTTGGTGTTTTTTGCTTGGGGCAGCCTTGCTGACGACCTGTTGCCTCTGATTTGTTTCAGGAAGGACAGACCGGGAGGTTGTTGGATTTCTAACTGCGGAGAAAGGAGACAACTTCCAAGATGCCGAAGCCAGTGAGTAGTCTGTGTGTGTGTATGTGTGTGTGTGTGTGTGTGTGTGTGTGTGTGTGTGTGTATGTCGTGTGTGTGTGTGTGTCGTGTGTGGGTGTGTCTGTGTGTATGTGTCATGTGCGTATGTGTGTCATGTGCGTATGTGTGTGTCGTGTGTGTGTGTGGCATGTGTGCGCATGTCTGTGGGAGTGTGCGTGTCTGTGTTTATGTGATGTGCGTGTCTGTGTTTTTGTGTGTGTGTGTTTGTGTGTGTGTGAGTGTGTGCATGTGTATGTCTATGTGAGTGTGCATGCAAGTGTGTGTCTATATGAGTGTGTGTGTGCATGCATGTGTGTGTGTGTGTCTGTGTGAATGTGCATGCATGTGTGTGTGTGTGTGTCTGTGTGAATGTGCATGCATGTGTGTGTGTGTCCAAGTGCGTGCATGTGTGCATGTTAGTGCATGTGTGGGGTAACATTCAATATTTCTTGTAAGTGGTAGTTTCTGCCAAGACTGCCTGGGCACATAGCCCAGACTCCATTGCAATGGGTGTGATGGTTGAGGAACCTTGAGTGGCAGTTCAAGGACGAAGGCCTACCTGGGTCTCTCTTGCCCCCAGGCCATGCACAAGGAAGTAACACTGGTGGAAGTGCTGGAAATCCTTAGAGAGAATGTATATATGAGTCATTCTTAGCTAGTGGAGACCAAATACAGGAATTTGATTCAAATAACAAACTTACCAGAAGGGTCCAACAACTTGTGCCATTTTGAAGAGATGTGTATCGACTATCTGAATATGTAAGCAGTGAATCAGTGTCTATAATACTTTAGACCAAAAAAAAAATAATTGTGGGTGGTCCCTGCACGGGTAACCTGCATGATGTTGTGACACCAATGCAAGAAATTAATAACTAGAAATCTTTTTTTCCCCCAAAAAACTATTAATATGATTGGAGTACTCATTTATCCATCAGTGTGAATGATTTTTAAAGATAATAAGTGCAACTGGTAAGGGGAATGAGGCAAACAAATGTGTGACGCCATGTGCAGGTTACCATCCCACTTATTTTTTCCCCTTCAGTCCAGATTTTTGTACAATCACAGTCATACTAAAGCCACATGATTTTCACATACAGACACTTGAAATATTTCAAGGATCACATAGTAACACTAATTATTTGATGAAAATTGGCTATTCAAATGTATGAAAATGGTAACCTGCGCGATGCGCGACACAAAATGGTGACGCGCGTGATGCAAGAAACCCGATCCCATGCTTCAAAGTTCCTTGAGAATTTAAAAGAGAAATCACTACTCAGTACTCCAGCAATAGTTAGTTTGATCGACAAAACATACATGACGGAAAGAAACAAGACGTTTTCTACAAAAGCAACGCAGATCACTTGGTTTCCCGGTTACCAGCAACACACACGACACCCGAAAAATCGACACGCGATGGAAATTTTCCGGTAGCAAATCAACTAAGTTTCTAAATCTATCGCTGCTCAGTCAAAACTGAGCATTGTATTCAATACTATATAGCTTTAGAAACTGCGCACACTTTGCAAACGAAAGAAGTCCGAAATCGAGCGATTTTCAACCAGAACAGTACAAAGTGAAACACGTGGTAACCTGCGCACGTGGGATTGCCAACGTGTGACACGTCATTGAATTTGCTGTAGAAAGGCGCCACACGTGACTAATTTGCATAAAACGTCATCAAGTTTGGTGTAGAGTATGAAAATACAGGTTTCTGGGCCAGTCAGTCGTAGCGATGTCGCAGCATTTTTTTTTAAACCTTTGAAAACGAACTTTGCGAACCTGCGTGACGAACGCGACACCAAACTCAAACCAAGACATTACAAGCCTCCTGCAATCTACTTTCTCCTTTTCTTGATAACAACGTGCTTGTGTTTCATATGTTTTCCAGTTTCCAACAGAATTCTGTGTATTGTGTAGTTTTGTCGTCTGCTGGACCTAAAGTTGAAGAGCGGAATTTTGTGACACCATGAGTACGCAAGTAACCCTCGATTTAAAACCGCCAATTTACGACCAAAAGCAAGCAATTAAAAGCTTTTGAATGTATAGCTCCTTTATTCAGTCCATGGCCAACCACATACAAGCAATGAATTGGGTTTCACTAACTTAAAAGTTATTGCATGGGACAAAGCAAAAGCATGGTGTCAGCTTTCCCGTTTTCCGACGCCATTTTCAGCACAAAATTCGGGATTGAATTAAAATTAAACATGCATAAAATAAACTTTTTGCCACGGTACCGTTTTTCCAGATGCATTTACATAAGTAAAACACAAATATGATTTGATTTTGTAAAAATAATTATCATACATTTTGTTTTGGGGGCTTGAAAGAGATGTTTCCTGAGAGTCTCCACTAGCTAAGAATGACTCAAATGTGTGTGTTTTGTGTATTTTGTGTGTGTGGTGTGTGTGTCGTGTGTGTGATTTTGTGTGTGTCGTGTGTGTGATTTGTGTATTTTGTGTGTGTGGTGTATACATGTGTAGTGTGTTTGTGTGTGTGATGTGTGTGTCGTGTGTGTGATTTTGTGTGTGTGTGTGTGTGTGTATTTGTGTGTGTGTGTGTGTGTGTTTGTGTGATTGTGTGTGTGTGTGTGATGTGTGTGTCGTGTGTGTGATTTTGTGTGTGTGTGTGTGTGTGTGTGTGTGTGTGTGTGTGTGTGTGTGATTTGTGTATTTTGTGTGTGTGGTGTATACATGTGTAGTGTGTTTGTGTGTGTGATGTGTGTGTCGTGTGTGTGATTTTGTGTGTGTGTGTGTGTGTGTGTGTGTGTGTGTGTGTGTTGTGTGTGTGATTGTGTGCATGTATACTTGCGTACATGTATGCATGAGTGTGTGTGGACAGAGAGAGAGAGAGATGTATATCTTTGTGCATGTGTGTGTGTGTGTTTTTGTGTGTGTGTGTGTGAGACCTTAGGCAAAAGGAAAATGTTTTTTCTACAAAATTATTGTGTATGACTGTGTGTGTGTGTGTGTCTCTGTGTGTGTGTGTCTGTGTGTGTGTTTATGTATGTGTGTGTATGCATGTGTGTGTGTATGCATATGTGTGTGTGTATGCATGTGTGTGTGTGTATGCATGTGTGTGTGTGTGGGCAGGTGTGTGTATGCCTGTGCTAGCTCATTTGTGTCTGTGCATGTGTGATGAAGGAGGAAAGTAGAGGATTGACATTTTCCTTGGCTACAGTTTGTGTAGTACATAACATTACAGCACCAATGACCAATAACTCAAAATAATTGACAGCCATGCCTTTAAAATGCCCTAAAAATGTTAAGAAACAAGCTCATCCAAGTGACAGACCAAAAATAATGCATTTTGAAGTTGTAAACACATTTTGGAAGGATATAGTAAGGCAAATAAGGAAATTGTTCATAACCTTACGACATGCAATATTTTCAGACAGAGGTTTGGAAACCCAAATTGTGATAAGAAATTAAAATTTGACCAACAGAGAGAAGTTGGAGGTTCTGATTTTTGCACAAAAAAGAGGTCACAGTTAGAAACATGTCCATTAAAATAAAGGCCATAACTTTGACCTTAGTTCATAACTCTACACAAATCATAATGCAGACATCTGCTGTAAGGTTATGCAATGAATATGCACAAGTAACTGACGCTAAAGGTAAGATTAACAGTTAGTTCCAGATTGTAAACTGGAGATAAGTTAAAAGTTTCCCTACAAAATAATACAATCAATGGCATAGTGGAACATTTGGCCTTTGTTCATAACTTCACAGCAATAAGTTTCAAGAACTTGCTGTAAGGTTATGAACTACACCAGTTTAAGTAACCCTACAATAAAATTTTCATCTGATCAACTAAGATGAAAAATCAACTTTGGATAATAAAAATTCTATCTAGTTTTCACAATTTAAACATATAATGCTTTCAAAAATTGCTGATTTAGGGTCCGCAAGTGGCAGGCACATTTTTTGTTGTTGAAAAGTTATGAACTACATCGACATGAGATATTGCCGTGGCTATCGAGTGACAAAACACGCGAATCACTTCCTTCCTTTAAATTATCAGTGAAAGCAGGAAATTAACGATTTTATCAACAACCTTTCGTGAAATAGTACTCTGAAAATCTGAGTTCATAACCCTACGACAAATCGATAACAAAAACTTATTTTTTACCCGTTGATTGCAAATTGAATTGGCTCCAAACCGGCCAAAACCACGTGCACTCATTTGTGAAACAAAACAAGACAACAAGCAACAGTGCTGTTTGAGAAATAAATGAAATACAAGCAAATGTTTATGGCAAATCAGTTCATAACGCTGTCAACAAAAGTTACAGCAAAACATTTACTCTCTTTCTCTCTGCCTGAGGCAGACATTGTCGATTTTATTTCCAAGCAGAATCCCACGCTGTGATGCTTTCGCGTCGAAGACAAAGGAATGAGGTCGCATCCGCATTTCCAGTTTAGTATCCATCCGATCAAAATGTAGTTCATAACTTTTTGTCTTACAGCAAACTCGCACATTTCACCAATGTAGACCATTTCTGTGGAAACCATCGCGCTGACCTCAAATTTTAACCCAGCAAATGTTACTCTAACATAGTCTCAACAAAAACTTTGAGTAAAATAATAAAGATGTATAATGGCGGATTAATAATAACAAAAAGAAGTTCCACTGTTTCTTTTACGACAATTCGTTATGAACTACGCCTCGTTTTTTCTCGGCAAATGCGCGGCGCGTACGCAAAATTTTACGTTTGCAAAATAATCACGGAATTCGTCAACATTTCTAGAACCCGCAAACTTTATTTTGAGGTGTTTAGGCCAGAGGAACTGCACAAAAAAACAATATGAAGATACCCATTGAAAAATGTCCGGTAAAAATCGGAAAAATACTGCCGATTTTCCGCGAAAAAATCTTCGCAGAGAACAAACTAGCGACAACGGCAATTCATTTAAAGTGAAAACAGAAAGATTAACATGTCTTGGATGTAAAAATTCTCTTTCCGTTCGCTTTAAGCAATTCTGCTTTGAGAAATCTGCACTTGAATGCAGTGAGTCGGCGAAAAGTACCGTTCGACGCCATTTCTGAGCCAAGGCCATATATGTTACGCGCTTAGAACCTCGGGAAAGGCGCTTTATAAATACAATAAATTATTATTATTATTATTATTATTATTTATTATTATTAAACTTGAGCAGTGTACTGTCTAGTTTTTTTTAAATACATGTATATCATTTGATGTTTATCTACTCAGAATGTAAGGTGATGATGATGTGTGAACTGTGTTGGTATGCTGTGGTCATCCAAGTGGATAGCGTGTGGTGTTGGATAAATGCATCTTTCTCACATGACATGTAAATAGTGTGTTCTTTTTCACTGTCATCTTATTTCTGTTTTACTTGTCTGAGGCTTAATAAAAGAAGCAGATCAAAATTTCCTTTTTAAGGAAAAAAGAATGTATTGACTTGGTGATTTGTATCGAATGTTTATTCTCTCATTTATTCAACTAAACGGAGCAAGTCTGCATCTGTGATCATTGTGTGGCACTTGATTATCCAATATATTGTTGGAAACATGTTGAAACAAGTATCTGGCCATTTTCCATGTTATGCATAAATTAATATTGTTCTATTTTCCAAGTTTGTGTAAAGTTATGATAATGCTAATACAAAGTTTCATCTGTAGAAATTATTAAGGGATACCTTGTTCACCAAGTTATCATTAGACATGTTGGAAAAGTGTGTATCTATAGCATATTTAAGATGCATTCTGATCATGATGCCACATCATGCTTTTTTGTTTACGTTTGTGTAAGGTTATGTTAAAAATGGTGTCAAGTTGAGTTAAAACCCAAACTTTTCGCAATTGCTTGAAATGGTGAAACACTCTTTGATGCCACTTTCAATAGATTGATTATGTATAGAGCATTGTTTTAGCCAGGATCTTTTTCATAGTGGTGCAATGCATTTTTTATTTATTAGAAATTAAAAAGTCTTTTGTCACGGTGTCAAGTTAAGATGGTGAACTGAGCAATTTCCATTTTATGTCTTTAATGAGCTTTTAGTACAGTGTGCTATATTTATTTTTTCTTCAATATAAAGAATAATTGATTTGCATTCATGCTAATGGAGTAATATTTTTTGTCTTTAAGAAATGTTTAAATTGAAGAGGATTTTTAACATATTTTTACAAGCCGAACAGAAGGCAACCACAAATAGAGCCAGGATATGTGTATCAATCCTTTCTGCTGTTGATAATTGTTAAACCTCTATTAGATGAGACCCTGAACACATTTTTAAAACACAATTGCTGTAATTATGCATGTTACATTGATTTTGAATGTCAGTTAAGGCTGCGGTGTAAAGTTAAGTTAAGACAAATGCTAACCTCTAATTTGACTAACAATTATGATTTCATTTCATTTTTTCTTGACCTAGGATCAATAATATCATTAATACTTGGATGTTGAAGTTGCAATAAAGTTTTTGTGTTGAATAGTTTATCTTTTGTGGCTCTTTTTCTGAATGTGTGGTGGTGTCAAGTTAAGATAAGACTCCAAACTGTCTTCTTCAAATACAACTAAACTAAAGACTGCATTCAGTTTTTCTTTTCTGTACAGTTTAGACATCACCTAATGCATCAAATTTATGTGAAATAAAGAGTGTATCAGAAAGTTTATTTTGAAATATTTGTGTCACACCAATACTCAGCACCTCTGTACTCTTGACCATACAGGGTCTTTGCCAGCATCATATAGGGTCTTTGCCAGCATCATATAGGGTCTTTGCCAGCATCATATAGGGTCTTTGCCAGCATCATATAGGGTCTTTGCTAGCATCATAGGCATGGAACTCCTCCTGAATCATAGCATTTCAGCAACATTTAACAAAAAATTTGTTATTTTTTTAAAAGAAGACTTTTTACAAGACATAAAACAAACAGCATGCGAAATATAGACATTAGGACCCTCCACAACTGAGGCAGAAGTTGAAATATCTTGCATTATTGGTATCCATGGTCATAAACTGTATGTCTAATATCCAGGAGAAGGTTTCTTTTTGGAGTAACTGTAAATTCTCTAGTGAATCATAATTTGTCTCCATCCTATTAAATGTTCATGAAACTCTGATTGGCCTAAGATATTCACTGCATAAGGAATTAAACAGTTTTAACATCAAAGTTCAGCTGTGAATCCTTAGCTAGCTCCAAAACTTTGTTATCTTGTTAAACGCTACAGAGTGCCACCACATATACATAATTATGCAGTGTGTCTCCAATGAGTAAAGTTTTACCCCTGCAATGACATGGGCTTTTCTTAGTTTTCTTGAATGGAAGATTGCAATTGTAGGCAATTTGGAATTGAAGGGAAGTTCCTGTAAATATTTTTTGTCTTGCTTAGGCATTTCATAGACATTGAACCAAAACTAATGCAGTCATACAGAGGGGTAGGTGCATCATAGATGTTCACCAAGTATCATTCACACACAGACAGATTTACACTCATGGACAGATTTATGACACAGGGTTGCAGCCAGTAAAATAATTATTGTCAAGATATTTAAATGAACCAAGATATTTCCTGTCCCAGGGATAGAACCACTGCATTGCAATGATTGGTTGGGCATAGCACATGACCGTGACCCCTCATCTTTTCTGCTCAGTTACTGGTCAAATAGAAATACTTCTTTCCTCGTCATGCTCCTTTTCAAAGTGGTGAACCCTATTCTGAATCAAGTTGCTGCAACAAAACAGCACATACTGCCATGGATGGGAGAGGGGGGAAAATGAGGTACTTATCCCAGAATTTTTTAAACTTTCATTTCTTCCTGGACAAAGCTAGAGCTTGATAGATCTGGGTCTGGCTGATTTCATTGAGAGTGGTCAGCAACTATGAGTATACATATTTGTGTGTGGATCTGTGCTAGAGGCTGTACAGCTGCTGCAGAAAAAGGTCAATCCTCAACAACTGGATTGTTACTTCTCCCTTCATGTGTTGATGCCAAATAGTCATTATATCTATAAAGGTGTTTTTCACCCTTTTTTCCCCATCACATCTTATAGTTATAATCTGTTTGGATTTGAGGGGGGATGATGGGATGGGGTGGGCACATCAAGTTTTTTTGGTGTGACTTACGAAGGATGATATCTGTCAAACAATGTTATACATGTATGATGTGAAGAGAATGACCAGCAGTGAACCATGAAGAGACAAGATAATCAAGTTTGTCACTTTTTAATGTTATTAGAAATGTAATGGGTTTGTCAGTACATTTGATCTACTTAACTAGTGCCAAGTGCCTCATATGAAGCTGTAAGAGTATTGGTGAAAACCATGCACAGAGTGTGGAGGTTTGGCAAAAGTATTCAGCTTTGTTATGTTTTATCATTTAGCCTTGTATTGAACATTTCTATTTAGAATGTATGCCACATTATAACTTTCACCAAATTTTAGTTCCTCCTGTCTCACACATCTCTTTGTATCAAAATATCACATCAATTTTCACTCAGAAACAGAATGATTTTTTTTCTTAAAGGTGTGATTTTATACAGCAACTCATCTCCCATGTCTGGGTCTCAAACCGCTTTACACTTTACCCCCTGATCACTGGGCCGCTTGATCAATCCTTCACTGGCACCTGACAAGATACACAGTGACAGACATTTAAGACACACACAGTCAGGCACCAGCACCAACCCCACTTCCTGGGGAGGACTCCAACCAGATGCTGGCTCTTGGCTGCATATTAGGCTTGATCACACTTCATTTTGCCAACACTGCCCTCTCATGCACCTTGGCTGCATATGAGGCTTAATCACACTTCATTTTGCCAACACTGCCCTCTCATGTACCTTGGCTGCATATGAGGCTTAATCACACTTCATTTTGCCAACACTGCCCTCTCATGTACCTTGGCTGCATATTAGGCTTAATCACACTTCATTTTGCCAACACTGCCCTCTCATGCACCTTGGCTGCATATGAGGCTTAATCACACTTCATTTTGCCAACACTGCCCTCTCATGCACCTTGGCTGCATATGAGGCTTAATCACACTTCATTTTGCCAACACTGCCCTCTCATGCACCTTGGCTGCATATGAGGCTTAATCACACTTCATTTTGCCAACACTGCCCTCTCATGCACCTTGGCTGCATATTAGGCTTAATCACACTTCATTTTGCCAACACTGCCCTCTCATGTACCTTGGCTGCATATTAGGCTTAATCACACTTCATTTTGCCAACACTGCCCTCTCATGTACCTTGGCTGCATATTAGGCTTAATCACACTTCATTTTGCCAACACTGCCCTCTCATGCACCTTGGCTGCATATTAGGCTTAATCACACTTCATTTTGCCAACACTGCCCTCTCATGCACCTTGGCTGCATATGAGGCTTAATCACACTTCATTTTGCCAACACTGCCCTCTCATGCACCTTGGCTGCATATTAGGCTTAATCACACTTCATTTTGCCAACACTGCCCTCTCATGCACCTTGGCTGCATATTAGGCTTAATCACACTTCATTTTGCCAACACTGCCCTCTCATGCACCTTGTTTTACTCCTGGGTAGGGAGGAGCAGGGTGAGTTAAGCATCCTGCTCAAGGATGCAACTCCAGGAACCATGCAGCTTTGAAGGCTGCACCCACTAATGCACTATCCTCCAGCAACCACAGGTCAAGCACTGACCTCTTGGCCAAAGAGCCCTACAGCAGTTCTCCCTTACCATGGACCCCTTATCAGTCTTGGTCCATAGGCAGGGGCTGAACTGGAGGTCCCTGGCACAGAAATAGGAGCTGCTAAATCTCAGGGAGAGATCACTTTCTTTTCTTACTGGCACAAAGGGCTGTACCTGCCTTGTGCATTGTTCCCCCAGAGGTCTCCACCAGTCTCTGATTGCAATCACACCGTCAGTTTCTTCCCATGCCTGGTCACCAGGTGGCAGAAGACAGCTTTCCTGGGTCTGTAGATCCTGTTTCTGTCTTTGATGGTTCTCTCAGGGTGGTGACCTGGATTGTTGTCTGTCTTTGTTGTAGTTGCTGGCATAGAGGTCATCCAGTGCCCGGGACTATGGCCATGGTTATACTTGTTTATGTGTTTACAAGTGTTCTCATAATTTGATAAAAACTTTGTGTCACACTCATGCTCAATGCACCACAGTATTAGAAGAGTTCAGTGTCAGAGTTTGGTTTTTAAGCAATTGAGGGTAGCAGACTTCCTCTTCATCTCTTCGATGCCATTTCAAGACCTTTGACCTTTGAAAGAGAAGGTCTGGTGGCCATGACCTTGCGATAATTTCTTTGTTACACATAACCATTTTCTAAGTTACAAGTATTTTACGCCGAGCACCCACCAGCACAAAAATATTAACACCGCAGATGAAAGCAATAATCATTTATTTGTTTATCCTAAAGTTTCATGGTGGTTGAAGATCAGACAAGAGAGTTATTAACATTTTTCTAAAACCACCCAAGTGTTTGCATTTTTTAGTTTTCAACCCCAGGTTGGAACTATTGGTTCTGGCTGGCGACGTCAGTCAGAAAAGGTTTGAGAGATTGTGTATGTGTAGGACCATGGGTTCTTTGCAGTTTTGTGCTCCTCCAGCAGTGCTGGAAAATATGCAGGGCTCGGCTGGAGATGCATTTGAATATTGTGCATTGAACTTGGTACTGCACCCTCAGTACACCAGTCCCTCTGGAAATCAAAGCAGGGTTTTCAGCATTGATGACAGGAGCCATTGTGGGAAAGCATACAACAATCCTGCTTAAATACAATGCTGACATGAAAGTCTCAGTTAACTCTGTGTAATTTTGAAGGAAAAAGATAGAGGTGTTGTGTGTGTGTGTGTGTGTGTGTGTGTGTGTGTGTGTGTGTGTGTGTGTGCATGCTGTGTGTGTGCATGCAACACAGCGTGTGCAGTGCATTCATGTGCATGTATGCATTCATAGAATGCTTGGATAATACAAAGGTTTAACTGACAGACGTTGACGTTTGTTAGCTGCTGCAACATGTCCTTTTGGTTGGTCCAAGCCCAGCTTTTAAGAACTTATGAAGATGTCGTAGCCTTTACAGATTGTTCCATGCCTATGCAGCAAAGATCACCACAAGAGTGTTAGGAGAGGACACGTCTTGGCAGGACAGCTGTCCTCTAAAAGTCTTTGGCCATCCTGCCTCTGTGCGTGGTTCTAGCTCGTGCCGTCAAGGTCTGCTTCAGGTGACAATCATCTCCATAATAGTTGACATGCAATTGAAATTATATGATTATTTTCAAGATTTCAGTGGTCATTTTTGTCCCATCCAGTTATTTTTTTAATTTTATTTTTCTTTGGGTGAGCACTACTTATACTATACAACATATTCAGGATGGACACAAAACTTTGTGCTCTCAGTTTGTTTTAGGCCTGTTATTTCCTAAATGTATAAATGAACTTGCCATGACACTTGACAGACAAACCTGATTCCACCCTGTGTAGAGCTGAGAATTTCCATCAGAAGGTGCAAAGTGATCTGTCTACAGTTTTGATCAGTATCTGTGCTCACCAGTTCATGTCCTGATCTGTGCCTGATGGTGTTTAAGCTCCCTTTTGACTTTGTCTACCCATGGGATTAGTGGAGCTGTTTGTTCTATTCATGACCCACATTCCGGCCTCTCAGGGGCAGCCTGCTATCAGAGGAACAAGACTAATGGAACCTTGTCAGTCCCTTGCTCTTCTTTATCACTGTTGGGAGTGGCATATCTAGTACTTGAATTTTCAAGAGACTGCATTCACTTTCACAGAATGAAGTGCAGGGTGGAGACAGAGCTTTTGAAAGGAGCCATTATCAGATTGACAGAGTTCAGCGCCCTTGGTCATGGTTGACCGGACATTGATTGCTTTGGGAATCTGACTCTGTTAGTCCAGGGGCTTAGCTGGTGTTGTGCTGGTGTTGAGGCCTTGTCTCAGAGGGGGTTTCCTCCACTTGAAGCCATGCCTGTCTGTCTGCTCTCACTCTGGCACTCAGCCTTTCTGCCAGTATAGGAGTAGAGAAGATCTACCTGGTAGTGGTATACTGACCTGCTGGGCCTGGGTGGGCCTACACTGTCCTGCTTGGTTTATTACAATTTACACTGTCTAGGCTTGCTTCACTGCCTGTCTAGACTTACCACACTGCCTGGCTAGACTTACCAGCACTGCCTGGCTAGACTTACCACACTGCCTGTCAATACATACTACTCTGCCATCCTGGACTTACCACATCGCCTGTCTAGACTTACCAAACTGCCTGTCTAGAGTTACCAAACTGCCTGTCTAGACTTACCACATTGCCCGTCAAGACTTATCACAAAGTCTAGATTTACCACAAAGTCTAGATTTACAACACTGCCTGTCTAATCCTATTACACTGCCTGGCTGAACACTTACTACACTGCCTTTCTAGATGCACTATACTACTACACTGCCTAGCTAGACTTACTACACTGCTTGTCTGCACTTACTACACTGCTTGTCTACACTTACTACACTGCTTGTCTACACTTACTACACTGCCTAGCTAGACTTACTACACTGCTTGTCTGCACTTACTACACTGCTTGTCTACACTTACTACACTGCTTGTCTACACTTACTACACTGCTTGTCTGCACTTACTACACTGCTTGTCTGCACTTACTACACTGCTTGTCTACACTTACTACACTGCTTGTCTACACTTACTACACTGCCTAGCTAGACTTACTACACTGCTTGTCTACACTTACTACACTGCTTGTCTACACTTACTACACTGCTTGTCTGCACTTACTACACTGCTTGTCTACACTTACTACACTGCTTGTCTACACTTACTTACACTGCTTGTCTACACTTACTACACTGCTAAAATTGTCTACACAAACTACACTGCCTATGAAGGTCTACTTTGCTGACCAGACACACGCCGACTCAAGCTGGAAGAGCCATGCAGGGATTGGTCAAACCACAAAGCAAAGCATGATGCCACATACATTCTGAAATGTTGTGATAAGTCCAAGTTAATCCTTTCAAGCAAATGACAGCCTGTCTTCTGGGAACTGAATACTTTTTGTGCATGACAGGCATGACAGGTTTGTAGAGGTCTGATCATGGTGTATGTGCCAGTCTTTGGTTTTTTCCCTGCATGTTCAAATTAAGTTGGTAGTGGCCTGGTTGAACTCTCTGTAAAAAATGCTGTCTCATGCAAGTTGGCTTTTAGTTTTTTGTAGCAGCACAGCAAATGTCTTTTTTCTTCTTTTTTTTAATAAAGAGAGAGAGAGAGAGAGAGAGAGAGAGAGAGAGAGAGAGAGAGAGAGAGAGAGAGAGAGAGAGACTGTGAGAGACTGAGAGACTCATGAGAGACTCTGGGAGAGATATAGAGACTCTGAGAGACAGACAGACAGACAGACAGACAGACAGACAGACAGACAGACAGACAGACAGACAATGAGAGAGACAGAGACTCAGAGAGAGACAGACTTGGAGAGAGACAGAGACTCAGAAAGAGACAGACTCAGAGAGAGACTCAGAGAGAGACAGTCAGAGAAAGAGAAAGACTCAGAGACAGAGCTCAGAGAGAGATTCAGAGAGAGATTCAGAGAGAGAGAGAGAGAGACTGAAAGGAGGGAGGGGGTGATGTTTGTGTTTGGTTTGATAATGTGTATGGGCTTTTGTGAGCAAAAACAATTTTGAAAGCTTGTCTTTATCTTTTTTGCTCAGACAAAGCTTCTTAGCAAATACAGACGTAGGGCAGATCATACTTGTGGAAGTGTTTAGTGGAAAAATTATGAGGGCCGTCAGAGGAAAACCCCCGAGATGGTTGTTGGCTTTTCCTGTCCCAGAGTGGCTCTCTTCAGACACAAGGGGAGTTGGACTTGAGGTGATGTCCACCCAAGTGGTCCTGTAAATCTCCTAGAGAGTTCTTGCCGTCTCTTGTGTGCCGTCTTGAACAAACCCTGCATTTAGATTTGATTTACATGGCCTTTTATGCATCCCCTTGTTTTGCATACATTTCATTATTGGGGAGTCAATAACTTCACCGACTGCCCACTGGAAAAATTATGACTTTGTTTTTGTGCTTTTGACATTGCTTAGCAGTCATTAATGTCAGGCTGGCCCCTGTCTTAACTCAACTTTTGGCAGTAGCATGAACTTTTTAAAAGACATTCAGATACAAAATAGGTTTGTGGGACCAAGCATATGATTTCAGTCACTGGTTTTACCTAAGTTGACACCTTTTTTGACTCACATGCGAAGCAAAAGTGAGTCTATGTACTCAGCCGTGTCGTCCGTCCGTCCGTCCGTCCGTCCGTCCGTCCGGGCGTAAAAACTTAAACGTTGGATTTTTCTCGGAGACTATTAAGTCTATCAACACCAAATGTGGCATGATGGTGTATGATGACAAGGCCTCAAAAAACATACATAGTGACTTGACCTTGCTTCAAGGTCAAGGTCACAGGAGCCATAAATGTGGTCTCAAAAACAGTCATTTTTCACATTTTCCCAATTTTCTCCCACGTTATTGAGAATGGCGACCTTAGCTACAAGTGGTATATAGGTCAAAGCAAGCCCTATCTTTTGATACCAGTTTGGTTGACCTTGCTTCAAGGTCAAGGTCACAGGAGCTCTTCAAAGTTGGATTGTATACATATTTTGAAGTGACCTTGACCCTGAACTATGGAAGATAACTGTTTCAAACTTAATAATTATGTGGGGCACATGTTATACTTTCATCATGAGACACATTTGGTCACATATCATCAAGGTCAAGGTCACTTTGACCCTTATGAAATGTGACCAAAATGGGTAGTGAACCACTAAAATTGACCATATCTCATGGTAGAAAGTGCCAATAAGCACCATTGTGCTTCCTATGTCTTGAATTAAGAGCTTTGTGTTGCATGACCTTGGATGACCTTGACCTTGGGTCAAGGTCACGTGTATTTTTGGTAGGAAAAAATGTGTCAATCATTTCTTTGTGTATGATGTCATTGGTAGGTTTAGTTGTTTGACCTTGAAGGTCACCTGAAGGT
Organism: Theodoxus fluviatilis; assembly: GCA_034096865.1. Taxonomy (NCBI): domain Eukaryota; kingdom Metazoa; phylum Mollusca; class Gastropoda; order Cycloneritida; family Neritidae; genus Theodoxus; species Theodoxus fluviatilis. The sequence goes on along the minus strand of JAWQFJ010003269.1, from coordinate 165,228 downwards.
CAGGTCATGAAGGTCAAGGTCATGTAAAGGTCAAGGTCAAGCATGTGAGTCGTATGGGCTTTGCCCTTCTTGTTATAACTTGGGGTGCCATGAATTTTATATTTTGATTTAATAATTGTTTGTTATTTTGTTTTTTCAGCCATTCAGCCAAAGAGAATTTTCCCGTAGTCACTAAAGCATTGAATACCCTGAGAGAAATCAATGCAGTGATGGTTTTGGTTCTGTATTAGGTACTGATATTGTATCTAGAGGTGAAATCAACAAAGGAAGTCTATTCACGTAGAAATTGTTGGTACAAGCATGTTGGACCCCTACCTAATCACTGTTAAGTGGAAGGTTCGTCTTGGAGTTCAATATCCTCACTCCCCTTATGTATTTCAACACTTACAATGTGTGCCCAAGCTTGGTCAAGTAGGGAGACCAGGTTTCCATGTGTGTGCTTTCAGGTGGATTTTGTGTGTGCAGAGGAGGTAAGGGGATAAGGGTGGGCAAAATGTCAATGTTGATGGTGGAGGGCAGTGGCCAGAAAAGTTGACAGCACCGAGATTCCATAGGGCTGAAAGGGAAATTACTGGAAAGGGAAACTTCTGGTTCAGGATGACTTTATAACCAGCCACTGGCCTTCCCTTCTGTGCCTCTCCTGGCTGTTCATGCCCAGGGAAGGGCAATTGTGCTAGAGCAAAGGGAGAGTGAATGGGCGTAGTGAAGTTTGCCACAGGAATATTGATCTGCACTGGCTTGTCCTCTCCCAGCCTTGGCTAAAAGAGGAACTGGGAGAACTCCGAGGGAGGGTCAGGGAGGGAGAGAGAGAGAGAGAGAGAGAGAGAGAGAGAGAGAGAGAGAGAGAGAGAGAGAGAGAGAGAGAGACTGGGGGTGGGGTGGGGTGGGGGGATAACAAAACAATTTATTGGTGTGTGCCTCTGATCTGTGAGAGCTAGAGAGAGAGAGAGAGAGAGAGAGAGAGAGAGAGAGAGAGAGAGAGAGAGAGAGAGAGAGAGAGAGAGAACGAACAAACTTTATTTTACAAGGGTAGTGAATTAGGCAGTAGTGCCTTTCTTACATTCAGCCCTTGAGGCAAAATATTCAAATGTGGTAAGAGAGAGAGAGAGAGAGGAGAGAGACAGAGAGAGAGAGAGAGAGAGAGAGGGAGTGAGTGAGGGAGGGAGGGAGGGAGGAGAGAGAGAAGAGAGAGAGAGAGAGAGTAGAGAGAGGGGGGGCTGGGGGAAGGGGGAGGAAGGGAAGGAATGAGGATGAGGGTTGGGTGGGTGGAGAGAAGTGGGGGAGAGGTGTAGGGGAGGAGGGAGGGAGGGAGGGAGGGAGGGAGGGAGGGAGAGAGAGAGAGAGAGAGAGAGAGAGAGAGAGAGAGAGAGAGAGAGAGAGTCAGTATAATTATCGCAAGAATTATACATGTATAATTTCTTAAACATACTAAAATGGGTAGATAGTGTACCAGAGAAGCAAAATTTAAATATGGAACTTGAAGTAACTACAATGACATATATACATTAAAAAAAAACTTTTCTTCTAAACATCCAAATGTTAAAAACAAATAACATACATGTAGGCCAAAGCCTCTTGATGTACACTCCCTCCCCTACTCCCCCACCCCCAATCAGCCGGAACCCCTCCAATAGGTCAGCCAGGGGTGGCCTGAAGTAAGCATTTGTGAAGAATGGACAATGTAGGATACACACTTAGCCGTTCCACTGTCTAGACGTCAGATGAAAGCGTAGAAAATAGAGAGAATGAACGAACGAACGAACTTCATTTTACAAGGGTAGTGAATTAGGCAGTAGTGCCTTTCTTACATTCAGCCCTTGAGGTAAAATATTCAAATGTGGAAAGAGAGAGAGAGAGAGAGAGAGAGAGAGAGAGAGAGCGGGAGGAGAGAGATGGGAGGGGGAGAGAGAGAGAGAGGAGAGGAGAGAGAGGAGAGAGAGACAGAGAGAGAGAGAGAGAGAGAGAGAGAGAGAAACAATACCCACTGCTCTAGTATACCTATTAGATATTCAAATAAGTTGTACAGTGTGCTGCGTTCACGCTTGATCGCGCAAAAACATCACGTATGCTGAACTTGTCACGGTTCGCGGCTTTGATCCTATCCCGCCTCGCTCACGGGGGGGGGGGGTTAGTCGACGGGGGAGAGTAGACTACAAGTCGTAACTTGTTGACGATGTAGTTGTTGGCCCTCCCTGCTTCCTCAAATCGCCCGCCGCGCCGTACGTTCGCCCCAGCTCCGGCGGTATTTTCATTGTAATCAGCCCCGGTAAATCACGCTGCCTTTCTCCCGCCACCCGACCGAATACTCCGATCATACACCCACACCCCACCCGCCCCCACCCCTACCCTCACACATCTCGTCCCCACCTCTCTCGCCCGCACACCGTTCTTCTTGAGCCCACAGTGCCAGAGGACGTGGAGGTATCGCGGCTGTCTCTGATCCGCCTGGCTTTTAATGCGGTGGCGGTGAGTGCGAGTCGCTTGTCAGATAGCGGGGTCTCTCAGGCGAGAGAAGGTGTGAGACGAAGTGGAGTGGAATTCTTTGAGACAGAGGGGCCAAGTGTCTGCCGAGTATTGGTCATGCTCGATGACCACTAATGGCAGTGTGACAAGGGGCTCGCCTCTCTCCCCCTGGCCTTTGGCCCGCTGTGTTGGTGGAACGCTGGATGGACTTGGAATAGTTCTGTGGAAGAGTGTGTAGACATGGACGTTTCGCCGCCACGCCCTGCCCAGAACGGGCATCTCTCGCCTTCAACACCAAACGACATGGAAGGGCCGGATGATGAAGTTGTAAGTGTCTTGGGTGAAGTCGGCCAGTTTTGTTGTGTGTGTCTGGTTAGCTTGTTGTGTGAGGACAATCCTCTTGGGGTCCTGCTGAGCCTAGCCATGTCTATGCATGTGTTCTCTGTCTCTGTTCTCTCTCTCTCTCTCTCTCTCTCTCTCTCTCTCTCTCTCTCTCTCTCTCTCTCTCTCTCTCTCTCTCTCCTCTCTCTCTCTCTCTCTCTCTCTCTCTCTCTCTCTCTCTCTCTGTGTGTGTGTGTGTGTGTGTGTGTTTGCAAGAGAGAGAGTGAGAGAGAGAGAGAGAGAGAGAGAGTGTGTGCGTGCTTGTGTAACCATGGGAGTGTGTGTATGTGCATGCATATGGGGGCATATATGTAAAAAAAAAGGTAAAGGTGTGATTTTATATAGCGACTTACACCCTTTGTCTGGGTGTATGCATGTGTATGTGTGTTTATGCATGTGGGTACATGAAAAAAAGTATTTCTTTCTGATTTGGACTGGTGGAGTGGAGTAAAGAAAATCTTCCTAAATGTTTTCATCACACGTAAATGCAGTCACATTGGTTTTTCATGTTCTCTTGTTGTTTTATTTAGAGCTCTATCCTTGAATTCACTGTGTAAACTGCTTCATGTGTGTCTGCTAAGTTTGGAGATGACACTGTGACAAAAGTTCGCCACCCAAAAGTGGACAATGCTGGTGGAAAAAAAAATCAATATTTTCATTTGTTTGTTTGTGTTTCATGAAAGTGTTGTGTATGAAGTGTCTTTATTTATGGATAAAAAGATAATAGTTGTTGTGGGTTTTCTGTAATTCTTTGTTAATGCCGACGCTGGACATCTGATGGTGGTTACAGGAGGACAAAAATGTAAAGCTATTTCTGATTGTTAACAACCTTAAACAAATGTTATGCTTGCTCAATTGTGAACTGTGTAAGTACAGTTTGCAGTGCAGCACTTGCAACTTTATAGTAGATATGTACTATTTCAAAATAACAAATAATTTTTGTCCTTCGCGACCACCATCAGATATAATTTTCCTTTTTTTCTGAAATACAACACACACTGCTTTGGAATTATGTATACATTACATATGAACAAAACAAGCTCAGATAAACTTCAAACCATGCTTTTATTGATCATTACTGCATTCAAATGAGCAAAACACAGCCCCCAAAAAAATTTGGTCCAGTCGTACCACATCAGACATTGTATGTCTAGTGATTTACAATCAAGACAACACATTGAATAGGTAGGAATATACTGAAAATGTGATATCATTGCATGAAGGCTATCAAAGTTTAATTACAAAGCAGCAAAAGCCAATTTAATGACTTCAAACTTGCAAACAAAAACATGCTGGACATCTGATGGTTGTTACAGGAGGACAAAAATTGCGCGATCGCGTAATGCTGAAAACCAGCAAAATTGAAACGTTCTCCGCCAACTGTGGAAGAGAACGAGTCAATCCTGTTAACACAATGCATAGCTGGTAGGTTTTTAGGCTAGATTCGAGAAAAGTTGCATATAATCTGATGGTGGTTACAATCTGACGGTATTACAAGTCAGTGGACAAAGCCCAAGCAACTTACCATTCGGACTGTTGGCAGACATGTTTGCGGAAGCTCCTAATCTCGCTGGAAACAATATTTCATACTCTTGTCGTGAAACCAAACGATAAAAAATTGACCTGATTTTTCAATACAAATTACTGCAATCTTATGGTGGTTACAAGTGGACAAAGTCTGAATAATCTGAGAAAGAAACTCGAATTGGTTTATTATTTGTATGAATACGAGTTTTTTTTATAGACTTCCATTAAATTTCGCATTGCCTAGCAGTGATGATTTGTATACGAAGCTGTCGTCTGCTCGGCGAAAGCGATCCGCGAAGCCAGCGAAGTTTCGACCATGAATGGACAAAATTGTGTTACGACCATCGGGGTCGATTAAAACGCTAAAAATGATTGTACCACACACTCAAAAACCCTCTTTTTGTGTAAAAGGGGCAGAAAAATGTTTTGACTAGAGATCCCTTTGGGGTAAGATAGGTTAGAAATGATCCAGCGTGTGCAGTGTATGGAAACTGAGAGTCGCCCTTCTCTGACCCATTTTGGGTTTGTAAAATATCAACCCATTCAGACATTCAAATGCACAAAAAACATAACAGGAATACTTTACAAAGCCAGTTTTATCTTATCTATCTCTTGAAAGCTTTATTGATCGACGTGTGTTATTTCCAACACCACATGTACAAAAGCAGCCTTGTTTGTGTGTTGTCAAAGTTGGTCCCCTAGTAAATGGCGAACTTTTGTCACAGTGTCAGATGCGTATTTGGATTCCTGCTTTTCTTGTAAGGAAGCATCTCACTGTCAGAAAGGAAACACTGTGTTATTATGTCACATGTCTGCAAGAGCATGCGAGTGAAACAACTGTGTGCACTCAGTTAACTGTGGTTAAAAGGAAAGGTGCAGTTAGGGTTATATTTTATACTGTATTCAAGGATTTCTTCACGAATACAGCAACACACATGAGATTACCAACTACTGCAGAAGAAGTGGTGCATGTATATCAAACCCTTTCCATTGACACCATGACACCTGCATACTACTTTGAATGTAGTATGTCACACCAGTAACAATCTCAAGTAAAGAATAGGGTGCCGGGGTCGGTTGAAATATTGACTGAAAATAAAAGGGTGTGGACAGCAAGAATAGGGTGTCGGTTGCTGTCCACACCTTTTTATTTTCAGTCAGTAGCAATCTAACATACTGTGTCTCAGAATCTAAGTCACATGACCTGGTTCCTTCGTTCATTGCCAAAAGCGAACTGGCAAATCAGCTTCAAACACAAAGTTTCACTTTTCTACAAGAAAAGAAGAAAGTGCAGTCTGAAAATATTTTCATTGCTTCTGAACATTACTTGGCCTTTTTCCTTTGAAGTTGAACCTTTGAACATGTGAGCACCAGTTTTTATGCATAAAAATAGTAATCTCATGTATGATGTACCATTTGTGTGTGAGGATCAATGCATAGGTGTTATAGGCATAGGTATTTGTTTCATACAGGCTCATTTCAGCCACGTCGAGGGCTCAAACTACTTTGCAATTTACCTCCTGGTCACTGGGCCACTTGATCAAACAAACCGGATCAAACTCTGGCCACTTGATCAAACAAACCGGATCAAACTCTGGCCACTTGATCAAACAATCCGGATCAAACTCTGGCCACTTGATCAAACAAACCGGATCAAACTCTGGCCACTTGATCAAACAAACCGGATCAAACTCTGGCCACTTGATCAAACAAACCGGATCAAACTCTGGCCACTTGATCAAACAAACCGGATCAAACTCTGGCCACTTGATCAAACAAACCGGATCAAACTCTGGCCACTTGATCAAACAAACTGGATCAAACTCTGGCCACTTGATCAAACAAACCGGATCAAACTCTGGCCACTTGATCAAACAAACCGGATCAAACTCTGGCCACTTGATCAAACAAACAGGATCAAACTCTGGCCACTTGATCAAACAAACCGGATCAAACTCTGGCCACTTGATCAAACAAACCGGATCAAACTCTGGCCACTTGATCAAACAAACCGGATCAAACTCTGGCCACTTGATCAAACAAAACAGGATCCGCTGTGATACTGAATTACTAATACTCCCCGGACCAGTCAGAACTCGCAAATCCCCAGTGCTCTCTGAAGAGGTACACCATGTGGTGTTAAGTGTTTTGGGTGATGTGCACTGTCAAAAAATATTGGACTCTGCAATCTACATGTTCTCTCCTCTCGATCCCTTTTAGAGTAGTCAATCTGAGACGTCCCTATGGCAGCACACAGGATACACCATGGGGTGCCTTTCAGTGGGAAGGGTAGAATGAATGCTGGGCAAACACAGATTTATCTTTCAAGGGAGGATCCTCCAGCCTGCTGTGAACCACCATTTGGCTCTTGTTCCTGAGCAGACCTGAGCAAATACAGTCCACTTGAGGACTGTTAAAATGGCTTTGTACGCTGATGGGCTTTGTGACAGTTGGAAAGAGTGAATTGATGGATGGACTTGGCAGGGACAAGTTGGATATTTTCCCACTGTATTACAAAGACATGTCTAGCTGCAGGAAGCAAGACGTTGTCTCCTTGAAAACAAGTCATTTTTCAATCCATATATATATACTGTACATGTATTATCGGATTACTGTTTTGAAGGATCAGCAAATGGTGACTGTAATTAAATCTGACAAGTAACTGTAGGCATGTAACAGTACTTTTCACTCAAACGAAGATGATGAATTTTTTTTTTGGAGGGGTGATGGGGGGGGGGGGGGGGGGGTTATGGGGGGGGGGGGGGGGGTAATTCAAGCTGTGAAAGATTTGATAAAGAAAGCCAGAACAGTGATAGCGACTTTGCAAGCACCCTGTCTACCAGCTCTGGTTGCAATTGCTGCAGTGTAAAACATAGCCTCTGTTTGTGCCCCTGAAACGTACATCTCCTGACAAAATATAGGTTTTTGTGCGAAAACCATGGGAAAGCTAATAAATTTAGTTTGAACCATTTCTTAACTCTTAAGGTCCTGTAAGTCATTCACATGTTGCATTCCCCAGTCCTGTAAGGATTATGCAATTTGCATTTTAAAAATCAGTCAAGTAACAGCCATGTGGGGTGGGTGGCTATTGGCAGTACAGGATTGAGCAGGATGGGCAGTACAGGATTGAGCAGGGTGGGCAGTACAGGATTGAGCAGGATGGGCGGTAATGGGCGGTACAGGAATGAGCAGGGTGGGCGGTAATGGGCGGTACAGGATTGGGCAGGGTGGGCGGTAATGGGTGGTACAGGATTGAGCAGGGTGGACGGCTATGGACAGTACAGGATTGAGCAGGGTGGGACTGGCTATGGGCAGTACAGGATTGAGCAAGGTGGGCGGCTATGGGCAGTACAGGATTGAGCAGGGTGGGTGGTAATGGGTGGTACATGATTGAGCAGGGTGGGCGGTACAGGATTGTGCAGGGTGGGTGGTAATGGGTGGTACAGGATTGAGCAGGGTGGACGGTACAGGATTGAGCAGGGTGGGCGGTAATGGGTGGTACAGGATTGAGCAGGGTGGGTGGTACTAAGTGAGCAGTATAGGATCTTAAAAGTTAATCAACTGACAATAGTACATTTTCTATATTGCCCAATCATGATGTTTTAGTCCTGATGAGAATTCTCCAGAGCAACGTTTTTCCTTTTGCAGTGAAAGGAGATGGCCATCGTACCATTCATTATTTTCCCTTGATATTGGATTGTATGAATTCATTTTGCTGTTCTGTTGATTAGTGTACAAGTAAAAGTTTCTGAACTAAACTAAAGGTAGAGATTTTAAATGTTAATAAATTACAGATGTTTTGTGCTGTACTTAGCTTGCTGAACTTAACATGTTCTTGATGAAAAAAGGTCAAGATGCTTTTTGACTCACATGCGAAGCAAAAGTGAGTCTATGTACTCACCCGTGTCGTCCGTCCGGGCGTCCGGGCGTCCGGGCGTCCGGGCGTCCGTGAAAAACTTTAACGTTGGATTTTTCTCGGAGACTATTAAATCTATCAACACCCAATTTGGCATGATGGTGTATGATGACAAGGCCTAAAAAAACATACATAGTGACTTGTCCTTGCTTCAAGGTCAAGGTCGCAGGGGCCATAAATGTTGTCTAAAAAACAGTCATTTTTCACATTTTCTCAATTTTCTCTAAAGTTTTTGAGATTGGATACCTCACCTATTTATGGTATATAGGGCAAAGTAAGCCCTATCTTTTGATACCAGTTTGGTTGACCTTGCTTCAAGGTCAAGGTCACAGGAGCTCTTCAAAGTTGGATTGTATACATATTTTGAAGTGACCTTGACCCTGAACTATGGAAGATAACTGTTTCAAACTTAACAATTATGTGGGGCACATGTTATACTTTCATCATGAGACACATTTGGTCACATATCATCAAGGTCAAGGTCACTTTGACCCTTATGAAATGTGACCAAAATGGGGTATGAACCACTAAAAGTGACCATATCTAATGGTAGAAAGTGCCAATAAGCACCATTGTGCTTCCTATGTCTTGAATTAACAGCTTGTGTTGCATGACCTTGGATGACCTTGACCTTGGGTCAAGGTCACATGTATTTTGGTAGGAAAAAAGTGTAAAGCATTTCTTAGTGTATGATGTCATTGGTAGGTTTAGTTGTTTGACCTTGACCTTGAAGGTCACCTGAAGGTCAATGTCATGTAAAGGTCAAGGTCAAGCATGTGAGTCGTATGGGCTTTGCCCTTCTTGTTTTAATATTGCAACTTTTCCACCCAATGATAGGTGCTCAAACAGCACACATTTACTCACTGGTTATTGGGCTACAGGTCTCTTTTTATCACTCCAACACCATCTCAACTCCCTGGGGAGCATGCAACCTGGCTGTGGGTGAACATGCCAAAGTTGGCTTTCACAGTTTTCCAGCTCAGTCCTCAGATAAAAGTCAAATATCACAGACATGCATGCAAGCCTTGCATGTCTAGGAAGAGGTTTTTAATGTATCCATGATATGGACCTTTGATGTATCGGATGTCCTACTTGGACAGTGAAGTCAGAGATTCTCTGTGCATGAAGTGGCAGTTATGTGTCAGGCTGGCATAAAGAGGTGATTACGAATGTGTCGGTCAGGCTCTCTCACACAAAAGCTCTCTGTGAAACTGAAAGCTGAACATTTACACCTTCCTAGATCAGTAGATGGTAGCTGGTTTGGACAGCGAATTTGATTTTTCTTTCATGTTTTGTGTCTCGCCACAGCTGTCCAATGACTTTGTCTCTCCAAGCTTCTTTTGAAAACTTGCCAGGTATAACTTTTTTTGGTAGCCAGTGATGTTGAAGACTGAATTTTTTTTAAAATTTAGAGTTCTGTCTGATTTTATGTCTTACTACAACACTTAACAGTGCAAGCTTCTTTTGAAACATTGCCCAAAAAAAACTGTTTTGGTAGCCAGCGATGTTGAGGACAGGGGCATTGAAATTTCTTTATCAAAATTATGTAGAGTTTTGACTAATCTGGTGTCTTGCTACAACTGTGTACAAGCTTCTACCAAAAAGTTGGCAAGTACAACTTTTTTTGGTAGCCAGTACAACTTTTTTTGGTAGCCAGTGATGCTGAGGACAGGGGTGTTGGTGTTGGAGTTCTGACTGATCTGGTGTCTTGCTACAAGCATCTTTCAGAAGCGTGCCAGATATAACTTTTGGGGGTAGGCAGCGATGTTGAGAACAGGGATACTGATTTTTTTTAATGTAGTGTTCTGTTTGATCAGATGTCTTGCTACAAACCTCTTTTGAGAACTTGGCAGGTAAAAGTTAACTCTTTATGGTAGCCAGCTATGTTGAGGACAGGGGGGTTGATGTTTCTTTAGGTAGAGTTTTGTCTGATCTGGTGTTTTGCTACACTATTGATGGCATTGATTCTCAAAAACTGTGAGTAAAAGCAGATTGGTGTGTGTGTGTGTGTGTGTGTGTGTGTGTGTGTGTGTGTGTGTGTGTGTGTGTGTGTGTGTGTGTGTGTGTTTGGATGTTCTTGTGAATTTTTGTTTTGAGGGATGGAAATTTACTGTTTCTTTCATGCAGACTTCTGATCGATCTGGTGTCTTTCCGTAGCTGTGTATGACTTTGTGTTCAAAGGCTTTTTAAAACTAGACTGTCAAAACGTTTTGGAATTCATTAGTGATGGGGATAGTGGTATTGGTGTTAATGTAATTTCTGACTGATCTGGTGTCTTCAGTGACTTTGTCTCTCTGAGCTTCTTGTGGAAAAATCAGCACTGGTATTGCTGTTACTTTATGAAGAGTTCTGATGAACCTAGTGTTTTTCCATAACAGTCGATGAGTTTGTCTCTGTAAGCCTCTTTTGAAAACTTGGCTGACCAGTGGTGGTATTGATGTGTCTTTATGTAGATTTCTGACGGATCAGGTATCTTGCTACATGTGACGGCCTTGATAAAGTGAGGCAGGTATACAGTCTTTGACATTCTCCAGAGTAAGAGACAGGTGATTTGCTGTTCTTTCATGTAGATTTCAAACAGATTTGATGTCTGCGACAGCTCTTGATGGAGTCAGTTCTCAAAAGCTCTTAGACCAACTGTCTATGCCATGAAAGACAGGAGTTGTAAATACCTTTTTCATGTGGATCTTTGTCTCACTACTATTGATGGTAGTGACACACATTAGGAAGCAATTGTTGGTAGAGGCCTTTGGTCATTAGTGTAGCAGTACCAGGCTAAACAATTGTATTGCATTGTATTTTTCACATGGGGTGATTTTGTCATTTCATTCAGTCATTCAAACATGCAAACTGTAGATAGCTATATATTTTCAATTATATGTCAGAAGTGCAGATATGAATTTGCAAGCATGTAGTAAGATTGATGGATCACTCCTTCGAAGTCACTATGGTATGAGTAATATCAGTTTAGAAAATAAGATCATTCGGATGGGACACTACAGTGTTCAAAAAAAGTAGAGGATATTGATATAAATGAGACTATAACCAAATTCCGTTTATAATAAGAGACTTGCTTTATTTCATTATGGATGCAACAGCATGTTAACAACATTTTCAAAGCAACAATCAACAACAAAATTAGTCACGTGACTTTTTACACGCTTCCCCTCAAAGCAGGGTGACATTTCAAAAATAACAAAAGTTCTGAAAGTCTCTAATAACGGGTTGGGCCTCCGTTAACGGTCAAACAGGCTGTGCAGCGCCTCCTCATGCTGTTGATGTGCTGCCTGATGGTTGCTTGAGGAATTGCAGCCCATTCCTGCTGAAGGACAAGGGCCAGCTGCTGAAGGTTGTGGGGAGCTGGAACGACATCCCGGACACGTCTCCCCAGAAAGTCCCACAGGTTTTCAATAGGGGACAGGTCGGGGGACATCGATGGCCATGGCAGGGAATTGATCTGCCGTCTTTGCAGGTGATTCCTGACGACATTTGCTCGATGAGCTGGGGCATTGTCGTCCTGCAAGATGAATCCCAGCCCATGGCGGCGTGCAAAGGGCACAACAAGTGGATCAATGATGTTGTCCCGGTAGTAGACACCATTGACATTGCCCTGGCACACATGAAGGGGCGTTCTGCCAGTGCTGGTGATGCCACCCCACACCATAACGCTGCCCCGTCCAAAGCGGTGGTGAGCAATCATGTTGTCCTGATGATAACGGTCTCCACGATGCCTCCAAACCCGCACCCTGCCATCGTTGAAGTCCAGCTCGAACCTCGATTCGTCCGAAAACATCACGTCACCCCATTGGCGCCTGGTCCATCGTTGGTGGATGCGGCACCAGGCGCTTCTTGCTTGGCGATGGCGTGGTGTGAGAGGCAACACTATCCGCGGTCTAAAGGCGTTCACCTGAGCGTCGTGCAACCGGTTTCGGATGGTCTGGGCGGAGACTTGAACCCCTGCTACCCGTTGGAGGTGTTGTCTCAACCGGGTAGCACTTTGGGTGTTGTTTCGTTGAGCATGATTGGTGATGATCAAGTCTTGACGACGGATGGTTATTCTTGGTCGCCCACTTCTAGGCCTGTCGACAACTTCTCCGGTATTTCGGTAACGGTTCCACAGTCTGCTGATGACAGACTGTGAAACACCAAGGTGTCTTGCCACGTTCACCTGCGTACTTCCGGTCTGTAGCATTCCGACTCCGACCCATCTTTGGTCTTCTCTTAGCCGCTGCATGATTTCAACTGAAGTTTTGACCGACTGTGTGGCTAGAACACACTTGCCAGGAGTGAGTACAGTCAAATTATTCGATTTGCACGTGTTTTTGACGCAGAAATCCTTTGTGTGAAAATGGGGCATTGACCCCAAACTGCCTTGCGTTAATTTACTTTTTTGCAGGAGCATCCAGGAACTAGGTCAATGGTGTGAAAATGTAGGGCAATGGGGTGGCTATCCATGACCATCAATAAATAATTCCTGCCTTCTAAGATTCATCTGATTTTTATGCTTCAAACTCAATATCCCCTACTTTTTTTGAACACTGTATCTAACCTTTGGTGAATGTACTAGAGGAAAGATTTCTATCTAGCAGTGGCCTGACTTTATACTACTATAGCAGCTCAGAAACAATAAAAAGTAGGTAAACAAAATTACATTTCTCAAATCTGAGCATGGACTTTCAATGCTACATTTACCATGCTGCCCTTGTTTTCCATGATGCTTTCCTTTTGTGTTCCAAGTCTTTTAAAGGATATTTACTGTTATATAATATACAAAGTATTATTCCATCCATGTTTCACCTACATGGGCATGCACTCAATCTTCGAAAGGATCGTATGTTAGGTTGTCAAGCTTCTCACATGTGGATGTTTCTTGAATTATTTGTCTACAATAGAAGAATTCTGTGCTGGCAGCATGTGTAGACATGATTCAAGAGCGTGTGTGTGCATTTGAATGGAGTATGTGTTCAGCGCCTAGTGGCCGTCTGTATGAAACTTCTCTGTGGAAAATCCCGAAATCTTATAATTCATTGGATTTGGATACATAGACCAATCTTGCTATGGAGAAAGAGCTATAGCTGAAGAAGATCACATTGGATTGTCTAAGATCCACAAGAAGGACAATTGGAGTAAATTAGATATATATATGTTGCTATCTTGCAAGATTCATATGGCATGGTTGAGTTACAGCTCACCTCCTGTGTGACAGTGGGCTCAGTTACAACTCATGGTGGAGTGGCCATTGCAGATTCGAGTGATAGAACTGCCTATTCTAGAGAACAACTACTGCTGTTGAGAAAAAGTGATGTGATTGAGTTGAAACAACATCTCAGGGATCGACTCCATTCACTGGGAATTGCCAGAAGGAGAACAAGGGGAGGGAGGGCTGGAAGAAAAGTACAACGCCCCATCAAAGTACATACTACGCGGCACAAGCACCAGAGAAATACCAGGAAAGTAAACCCTGAAAATCTTGTTACTCTAGTTGATTCTTCTGTTGTGCTTGACAAAACTAAGCTATCTACCTTCAAGTTCAATGTGTGTCTACTGAACTGTAGTGTAGGCCAGCTAAGAACAAAGCAGATGTCTTGTGTGACTATATACTTGAGCATGATATTGACATAAGTGTGGTGACTGAGACATGGCTTCAGGCTGAATTGACACCCCTGTGCTTAAACAGCTCGTACCTGATAATTATTCCATTCATTTATGGTTAAGGACAGGCCAGAGAGGAGGAGGCTTTGCCATCTTGCATAAAAAGTCTGTTTCACTGGTGTCTGTTCAACCAGTGACTTCTACATCGTTTGAAAATCTTGAACTTCTACTAGCTGTTGGAAACAGACTATTAAGACTCATTGATGTGTACCGTCCTCCTCTTTCCACTGGTGGGAAGCCTGGACTAAAAGAATTCTACGATGAGTTTTCCTCCTGCCTTGAATCATGGTATATGTCATCTGGCCATCTCCTTATCCTAGGAGACTTCAATATTCATGTTGATGATCCCAAACAGTCAAGAGCTTTCCTGAATATCACAGGATCATTTAATTTAGAACAGATTGTGTGCGGTGCTACACATGCTGGAGGGCACACTCTTGACCTGATCTTTCTGAGGGAATATGAAAAATGGCTGGTGAAGAAGACTGATATTGAGGACCATGTGTTGTCCGACCACCACAGTGTTTTCTGCACACTAGACTGTACTAAACCTCCACCACAACGAAAAGAAAATTGTTTTCGTAATTATAGATCAGTGGCTATTGAAGAACTTGCGAGAGATATTGATGAATCAAGTTTCTGCGACATAGTCAAGAATGCAGATGATGTTGAGTGTATGGTTGATAAATATGCTCCAGCACAAACAAGAACTCTCTCCCAGAACCACTCAGAGCTGCCCCATCTCTGTCCAGCTTCAAAAGAGGCCTAAAGACATGCCTCTTCCAAGACTGAAACGACAATATGCTGTTGTGTACAGCACCGAAGAGCAGCAGAAGTGCTGAATTCAGGCGCTCTATAAATTACTGACATACATACATACATACATTTGAATGGAGTGTTCACCAAGAACGCGTGCCATGATTTGTTTGGCCCTTTTGATGCAGTCTGAAAGCTAGGCAATACCAATGAGGAAAGTTTGACCTGCAAGGGTAACTCCATTATCAAGTTTTTTGCTGTCTCATTTGCATTTTGAAAGTGCAACCTGTTGACAAATTTATTCAGGCTTCAAGTTGTAGCATCATATTGCAAATTTTGCCCAATGAATGATTGCTGGAATTCGGGATCTGGTACGCTGAATGAATTTTCCCAATACCGGTGAAAGGCCATGTTAATCCTAGTACGTGGTTGCACTGTAGAAATTTTTATGAGTTACTGCAATGCCTAATCCTCTTTGGCACCTCTTTTCTGGCTCCATTCATATGCAGTGTTTGGGTTTTCGGAGGTCTTCA
>JAWQFJ010003269.1:107500-145000 GCA_034096865.1 Theodoxus fluviatilis | reverse complement strand
CATGTCTGCCCCATCCAGTCATCATGTCTCACATGACATGTCTGTCCCATCCACTCACCATGTCTCACATGACATGTCTGTCCCATCCAGTCATCATGTCTCACATGACATGTCTGTCCCATCCACTCACCATGTCTCACATGACATGTCTGCCCCATCCAGTCATCATGTCTCACATGACATGTATGTCCCATCCACTCACCATGTCTCACATGACATGTCTGTCCCATCCAGTCACCATGTCTCACATGACATGTCTGTCCCATCCACTCACCATGTCTCACATGACATGTCTGTCCCATCCAGTCACCATGTCTCACATGACATGCCATGTCCCACCACTCCATGCTCACATGACATGTCGTCCCTCAGTCACCATGTCACATGACATGTCTGTCCCATCAGTCACCATGTCTCACATGACATGTCTGTCCCATCCAGTCCCATGTCTCACATGACATGTCGCTGTCACCATGTACCATGTCTGTCCCATCCAGTCACCATATCTCACATGACTTGTCTGTCCCATCCAGTTACCATGTCTCACATGACTTGTCTGTCCCATCCACTCACCATGTCTCACATGCAGACCTGCCAAATGCTACGCTTTAGGCGTAGCATGCTACGCTTTCGACATGCTTGCTACGCTGCTACGCTTGTCCATAAAAACTACGCTTTTCCCGCGTGCTTGAACTTTTGATCGCGATGGAGAATCTCCCCCCCCCCCCCCCCGCTTTCACGCCGCCAGTGCAGCTTATCACGCCGCCTTCAGAGCCTTATCTTCCCCCCCCCCCCCCCACGCCACCGGGTCAGCTTATCGCGCCAACCTCACAGCTTTATCTCTCCCCCCCCCCCCCCCCCCCCCACTTTCACGCCACCGGGTCAGCTTATCGCGCCAACCTCACAGCTTTATCTCTCCCCACCCCCCACCCCCGCTACGCCTATTCCTTCAATGCTACTCCATATAGCTCTGGATGCTACTCTTTGGCATGATGGTGGGTTGGCAGGTCTGCACATGACTTGTCTGTCCCATCCAGTCACCATGTCTCACACGACCCGTCTGTCCCATCCACTCACCATGTCTCACATGACTTGTCTGTCCCATCCAGTCACCATGTCTCACATGACTCGATTGCGGGAATGGGGACATCTGCTTATCTTGTCCATGGAACCCATCACATCTTGGTTGCATAACAAAAACAAAATTATGAAATGTGGGTCTCTAAAATCTTACTGACTTGTCCTGCAGGAGCGGTTTGCAGTGGACCCGACTCTCCGCTCATCAAATCCCCCGGCGCCCGAGCAATCGTTGGACCTGGATTTGGATCTCAGTCGGACAGTGTACCTCGACATGGTCCACCAAAGGCCCTTCGTCAACTCAGAGTTTGTCCGCCCCACCACTGACCCCTCCCCTGCCTACCCTGAAAGCAACAGGGAAGGTGAGTGACAAAAGAGGATGGCAATTTCCTTTGTGTTCTTGTCACCATTTACCATCTTGATATTTCAACATTGACCCTTGAGTAGAGTGAGGTGTTTGATGTCCTGCATGCAGGGGAATCTTTTAATGTTTTGGTAGTGTGTGTATGTGTGTGTGTGTGTGTGTGTGTGTGTGTGTGTGTGTGTGTGTGCTGCCTTTGTGTGTGTGTGTGTGCTGCCTTTGTGTGTGTGTGTGTGCTGCCTTTGTGTGTGTGTGTGTGTATGTGTGTGTGTGTGTGTGTGTGTGTGTGTGTGTGTGTGCTGCCTTTGTGTGTGTGTGTGTGCTGCCTTTGTGTGTGTGCGTGTGTGTGTGTGTGTGTGTGTGTGTGCATGCACATGCACACGTGTGTATGTTTGTAATTGTCCCACCACAAGTTATTGTGGAAGATTGTCACTTTTTTTTCTTTCATTGAATTCAGTAAAGCTCTTTTGGAGTCAGATACTCGGGAAGGATCACTGATTTTACTCATTTTTGTTAAATATGTAAGTTTTGCAGCTATCCTTCGGTTTTCTTGACTGTTATCAAAATGTTATTGAAATGAGAACATGTAAGAGAAGTCACGAGGTCTTGAAATTGTCAGCAGTTTGGCGTACATGCCATCCTTACCTTTTTCTTTCTTTGCTAGGGTTCCAGTCCATTGGGTAGAGCACTATTCTGTTGTTGCTTGCAGCATACACGGTAGGGTCCTTTGAAGCTTCGCAGATCCTAGAGTTGCATCCCGGAGCAAGATGTTTCACTGGAATTGTCTTTCCTGATATCCAGATACAGTACCTGTGAGGACTGAGATGGCTTATTGTAGTTCTATAAACCTTGTACGGAGTCGTTAGCCAGTATAGGGTTAGAATGTTCCCCAGGGATTGGTACTGGAGATATGTGCCTGCATATGATAGATTAAGTGGCAAAATGGTCAGGGGTAGAGTGTAAAACCCTTTGAGACCCAAGTGTAGATGGTAGGTTGCAATGTAAAAATCATTACTTTGAAAACCTGCAATGTTCTTCCCTTTGTCTCAGTGTCTTACCCCAACCTTGCTCTTGATAGAGGACATCATTCGTCTCTGTTGCCTCCAAAGTCACCAACCTTTTTCTTGATAGCTGTGCACCTGCAGTGCTTGTCTTCTTTGTTTCTCTACCATTCCAGGAACACCGAGTCTGAAGTTAATTTCCCCTCTTACCCCTATCCTCTCCTCATGTGGCGTCTATCACCATATCCAGTCTTTGATATGTGAGATCCTCTGTGCGTGCAAATGTTTCTACCTTCCCCCCTGGTCTCCTCCGTGACACCAGGCCTAATTGGAATTGCAGATTTCACGAACACGGACCTGCGAGTGAAAAAGTAGCTTGCACTCCCTTTGTACTGTGAGTCTAACCCCTGGTGCTGGTAGAGGGTTGCCGCTCTTGGTGTGAAAAAGTGTTTGGGATGTCGGGAATTTATGGATGTCAGACAGGTGCAGTAGACTTAGACCCTTCTGTGTTTCCTTGCTTCTGTCTATGACATCTCTTCTGTGCACCTCTCCTTCCTCCTGCCCCAGCCTTGGAATTCCTGTCTCTGTGTCATTTTTGCATGCCGTTGCAAGGCCTTTGTATCTGGTGTGAGGTCTCCTTCCATAGCAGCGACATGATCTGAGATGTTCTCCCGACTTTAATGTCTACTGGTTGATGTCAGGTGGCTCATGGGTCCATGGCTTGAACTGCCAGTCCTGTTGCAGTTAGGGTGGTTACAAAAAGTTCAAGATGGTCAGATTTCTTCTTCTTCTTCTTCTTCTTCTTCTTCTTCTTCTTCTTCTTCTTCTTCTTCTTCTTCTTCTTCTTCTTCTTCTTCTTCTTCTTCTTCTTCTTCCTCTTCCTCTTCCTCCTCCTCTTCTTCCTCTTCTTCCTCCTCTTCTTCCTCTTCTTCCTCTTCTTTCACTTTCTCCTCCTCTCCTCCTCCTCCTCCTCCTCCTCCTCCTCCTCCTCCTCCTCCTCCTCCTCCTCCTCCTCCTCCTCCTCCTCCTCCTCCTCCTCCTCCTTCTTCTTCTTCTTCTTCTTCTTGTAATCTTTCTCCCATATTCTTCATACCATGTATGCCAGCTATAGAATTGATATGTTCTTTACTCTTCCCATTTAATGTCTGACAAGTTTTGGCCTGAAAACTACATCCATCCATCAATTCATTAATGGCCTTAAAAAATAGTTGAACACACACAGCATTAGCCAGTCCCTTAGAACTCAAATCCTGGATGTGTAACCAGCATGCCCTTGCCTGTATCATGTTTAAACTTTTATAGCATGTGGGGAAAAAAATATTCTTAGTGATTTGGCTTTGAGCCAGTGAATTTCCTAACTACAGACCGTCTGGGTGCTTTTGATGATATGCACAGAACATAATATCTCACAAAAGAGGGGTGGGGGTGGGGATCTAATTTGTAATTCAGTGAAAATACCCCCCATGTGTTCAACTGTATTTACACCAATCTGCATGGTTATTGGGATGCATACTTCTCTCCTAGCACAGTGATGTTGCAGAGGCTGCTTTGGCGTCATCATCATTCTATTACCAGAGATACATTGGGGCATTTGTGCTTTGATTGGGAGAACTTTCATTGGAGAGAAAAAGTGTTGTCAGCAGAAGTTTACCTGTAGCATGGTGTGTGAATGAGTGAGTGTGTTTGTGTGTGAGAGTGTGTTTGTGTGTGAGAGTGTGTTTGTGTGTGTTTGTGTGTTTGTGTGTGAGAGTGTGTGTGTGAGAGTGTTTGTGTGTGAGAGTGTGTTTGTGTGTGAGAGTGTTTGTTTGTGAGAGAGTGTTTGTGTGTGAGAGTGTGTTTGTGTGTGTTTGTGTGTTTGTGTGTGAGAGTGTGTTTGTATGTGAGAGTGTGTTTGTGTGTGAGAGTGTGTTTGTGTGTAAGAGTGTGTTTGTGTGTGAGAGTGTGTTTGTGTGCAAGTGTGTTTGTCCATTAGTGTGTGTGTGTATGTGTGTGTGCCCAAGTAAATGCATGCGTGGGCATGCACAAGTGTTTGTGCATGTGTGTATGTGTGTGCGTGGCTATGTGCCCCTGTGCCTGTGTGTATTGCTGCGTTTCTAGTGATAATATTGGTAGTAATGGCTTTGTTGTCAGTGATGTTGATATTCAGCTGGACTGTTTTGACAACAATGGCACCAATGGTATATTGGCTTTGACAGCCATGTCGTCAGGGGGATCTCTACTGTATTGAAAGGGCTGGTGCTGGAGTTTCGACGTCAGTCATGTGTGTATGTATAGTTGTTGACTGATATTGACAGCCATGTCGTCATGGTGATCTCTATGTATTGAAAGGGCTGGTGCTGGAATTTTGACTTCAGTCATGTGTGTGTGTATAGTTGACTGTGATAATGACAGCCATGTCGTCATGGTTATCTCTATGTATTGAAAGGGCTGGTGCTGGAGTTTTGACTTCAGTCATGTGTGTATAGTTGTTGACTGTGATATTGACAGCCATATCGTCATGGTGATCTCAATGTATGGAAAGGGCTGGAGCTGGAGTTTTGACTTCAGTCATGTGTGTGTGTATAGTTGACTGTGATAATGACAGCCATTTCGTCATGGTGATCTCTGTGTATTGAAAGGGCTGGTGCTGGAGTTTTGACTTCAGTCATGTGTTTATAGTTGTTGACTGATATTGACAGCCATGTTGTCATGGTGATCTCTGTGTATCAAATGGGCTGATGCTGGAATTTTTGTCGTCAGTCATATGTGTGTGTATAGTTGTTGACAGATATTGCCAGCCATGTCGTCATGGTGATCTCTATATATTGAAAGGGCTGGTGCTGAGTTTTGACTACAGTCATGTGTGTGTATAGTTGTTGACTGATATTGACAGCCATGTCGTCATGGTGATCTGTATATATATTGAAAGGGGTGGTGCTGGAGTTTTGACTTCAGTCATGTGTGTGTGTATAGTTGTTGACTGATATTGACAGCCATGTCGTCATGATGATCTCTATGTATTGAAAGGGCTGGTGCTGGAATTTTGACTTCAGTCATATGTGTGTGTATAGTTGACTGTGATAATGACAGCCATGTCGTCATGGTTATCTCTATGTACTGAAAGGGCTGGTGCTGGAGTTTTGACTTCAGTCATGTGTGTATAGTTGTTGACTGTGATATTGACAGCCATGTCGTCATGGTGATCTCTATGTATGGAAAGAGCTGGTGCTGGAGTTTTGACTTCAGTCATATGTGTGTGTGTATAGTTATTGAGTATGATAATGACTGCCATGTCGTCATGGTGATCTCTATGTATTGAAAGGGCTGGTGCTGAGTTTTGACTACAGTCATGTGTGTGTGTATAGTTGACTGTGATATTGACAGCCATGTCGTCATGGTGATCTCTATGTATGGAAAGGGCTGGTGCTGGAGTTTTGACTTCAGTCATGTGTGTGTGTGTGTGCATAGTTGACTGTGATATTGACAGCTGTGATGATGGAGGCGGTCTGTGTGTTGACAGCTGTGGTGTCGGCACTGCGCAAGCTGCAGGAGAAGGTCCGCAGTCTGGAACTGGAGCGGTCAGCAGCGGAGGACAACCTGCGGACTTTGGCCTCGGAGACCAACAAGTACCGCAACTACCTGGCCCAGGACCGAGACAGCCGCAACCCCTCTCCCAACGTCTCCCAACAGCATCACAGTCAGTGGTCTCATCAATCCCTCACTCTTTTTTGTTCTGCAGCTGGTTTTCTCTGTCTGTCCATTTTCTTTATAAACTTCATCTTGTTGTCATTATATCAGAGTCACTTCTCAAGTGTTTGCTGTTGTCAGAAGTGTTTGTGCTCTGTGCCGTCTGCTACTGTGGAGTCATTATTTCTCTCTCTGCCTTCTCCTTTTTGACTCACATGCGAAGCAAAAGTGAGTCTATGTACTCACTCGTGTCGTCCGTCCGGGCGTCCGGGCATCCGTGGAAAACTTTAACGTTGGATTTTTCTCGGACAAGGCGGCAAAAAACATACATAGTGACTTGACCTTGCTTCAAGGTCAAGGTCGCAGGGGCCATAAATGTTGTCTAAAAAACAGCCATTTTTCACATTTTCCCAATTTTCTCTGAAGGTTTTGAGATTGGATACCTCACCTATATATGGTGTATAGGGCAAAGTAAGCCCTATCTTTTGATACCAGTTTGATTGACCTTGCTTCAAGGTCAAGGTCACAGCTCTTTAAAGTTGGATTGTATACATATTTTGAAGTGACCTTGACCCTGAACTATGAAAGATAACTTTTCCAAACTTTGTAACACTGTAGTACACATGTTATACTTTCATAATAGGTCACCTGTGTTGTCCGTCCAGGCGTCCGTCTGGGCGTCCGGGCAGACCGGGTGTCTGGGCGTCCTTTAATCCGTAAAAAACTTTAACGTTGGATTTTTCTCGGAGACTATTAAGTCTATCAACACCCAATTTGGCATGATAGTGTAGGATGACAAGGCGTACAAAAATATACACAGTGACTTGACCTTGCTTCAAGGTCAAGGTCACAGGAGCTCTTTAAAGTTGGATTGTATACATATTTTGAAGTGACCTTGACCCTGAACTACGAAAGATAACTCTTCCAAACTTCATAACATTGTAGTACACATGTTATACTTTCATCATGAGACACATTTGTTCACATATCATCAAGGTCAAGGTCACTTTGACCCTTATGAAATGTGACCAAAATGGGGTAGTGAACCACTAAAAGTGACTATATCTCATGGTATAAAGTGCCAATAAGCACCATTGTGCTTCCTATGTCTTGAATTAACAGCTTTGTGTTGCATGACCTTGGATGACCTTGACCTTGGGTCAAGGTCACATGTATTTTGGTAGGAAAAATGTGTAAAGCAGTTCTTAGTGTATGATGTCATTGCTAGGTGTAGTTGTTTGATCTTGACCTTGAAGGACACCTGAAGGTCAAGGTCATGTAAAGGTCAAGGTCATGTAAAGGTCAAGCATGTGAGTCGTATGGGCTTTGCCCTTCTTGTTTCTCTAGTTGTGTTGATGTGAGATCTGTCTGCTTTTTCAAATCATTGGTTTGGCAGGACGTCTAATTCCTTGCATGAATTATGCCTGCTTTTTGTTCGTTCTCACTCTGATTGGATGCAATAGCTTTGAAATACTATCGTGTGTTTGGACCACGTTTTTTCTAAATGTTTCTAAGGACCGTGAACAGCTTATTTTCTTGTCCTGCAAAAAATGTATTTGTCATTTCTGATAAAAGATGCTACATGTGAAATATTTTTTTTTACCCGAGGATAGACACTATCCGATACCCAAGGATAGACACTATCCGATACCCGAGGATAGACACTATCCGATACCCTAGGGTAGACACTATCCGATACCCAAGGATAGACACTATCCGATACCCGAGGGTAGACACTATCCGATACCAGAGGATAGACACTATCCGATACCCGAGGGTAGACACTATCCGATACCCAAGGATAGACACTATCCGATACCCGAGGGTAGACACTGTCCGATACCAGAGGATAGACACTATCCGATACCCGAGGGTAGACACTATCCGATACCCAAGGATAGACACTATCCGATACCCGAGGATAGACACTATCCGATACCCTAGGATAGACACTATCCAATACCCGAGGGTAGACACTAACCGATACCCGAGTATAGACACTATCCGATACCCGAGGGTAGACACTCCGATACCCAAGGATAGACACTATCCGATACCCGAGGATTATAGACACTATCACAACATCATGTTGCCGATCATCACTGTTTAGGAAAATGGATTTTAACCAATCCACATGCTTCTTCGTGTTAGATTCTTGTAGATTTGTTCATTGTGTTTCTTATGAAAGCTCCATAATACAAAAGCAGCTCTTGGTGTACAGCCGAGTAATCCATGCCACATAGTTGCCCAAGCACTTTTTTTTTCAAATTTCGGGAAGGAAAGTATATACATACAGCTGGCTCAAAATAAATCTTTGGTACATGGGTGGTACAAAGACTACACCTCAAGCAGTATGCATACAAACAACAATTTATTAAAAGAATAAGAAAGGGGAAAAAGAAAACCTGAAAAAGTGTACATACAACTAAATGCTGTAGACATCATGGGGAATGGTGAGAGAGATACGATCTGGGGGGCAGGGGGGGGTGAGGGGGGGAATCAGGAGGTATTGGGAGAAGAGCCTTTTCTTATTATTGTATATATTATATTTAAATTGGTAATACTGGTGACCACTTGCTCAGAAAATTTTCCACTGTTCCATTTCTGGAAGCTAGTATATTGAGTACTTGTAGTGTAGACTTGAATGGTGATAAACACTGACACCCTGTTTAATCAACTGGGATGAAGGCTCCGCAGATGTTTGGACAGCATGACTTATGCAGGAGAGCCGCCCACAAATCCTGTCCAGCCTGCACAGAAGCCACACTGGCAGATCATGGCCTCCCCTGTAGCTGTCTCTCCTCCTCCTTGGCCTTTTTGTTCCAACTTTTCTCTCTCAAAAAACTCCCAGTTCTATGCCGCAGATCCCCATGGCTGTAGAAGTGAAGTTTATGGGGGAAAATTTCCTGGCAAGAGGTTATGGGAACCAAGGACCCCATTGTTAAAGAAAACCATAGAAGTCCTATGTAGATTTTGGAGAAAAAAAAGACTTGCAAGAGAGGAATCACTTTCCACAGCAGGGGGCTTATAGTAGTGAATGTTGTACTTGTAAACTATGAATAATGGCTCTCCAGGCTGAAATGCTATCTCCGTCCAGTCGGAGGCGCCCTTTCTCTGTACAGCTTGCCTTCTTCTCTTAAGCACCCCTGTTTTTCCAATCCCTCTTTGAATGGCATTACATGGGGGTGAGATTGCTCCATAAACTGTGGAGAAGCTGTCTTTCCTGATAAGGAAGACCGGCACTTTGATCCTGTATTGATTTTGCCACTGGTAGTGGAGAGGCCCAGAGTAGAATTTCATTGTCTTGGGACATTGGAGGCAAGCCCAGACAGTTGACTGTGTGTGAGGAACGGCAGAGGAGATGTTATTGATGAGACATTCTAGGAGTTATGCCATTCCATGACCCCAGGGGTGGCCGTCTGGGACAGGGTTCCTTGTCGCCCCACCCAGATCTCAGTTTTGATGTCTTTGCACTGAGCTCACTGGATTGGAGTGGTGCTGAGATCTGTAAATTCACCTTTACTGTGAGTCCTTATTTGTGATTTTAACAGAAATTGTTTCCCTGTGTCTCAAATTTTGATTTGTCGACGATGGTTGTTTTCTCTCTTTTGTTTTCACACTAATTTCATAAAATGTTAGATTTATTTATGTTTGCCAGTGTAGAGAACTGGGGTTCCTCCGTATGAAACTGCAAATTGGCAATCTGAGCTTGATTGTTCGCACATGGAATACATATGACTTTATATGCTGGGAGAGACAGTTCATTGGGATGGATTGTTCCATTCACGAAGAAGTTTGATTAAAAGACTGACCCTGACAGTACTCGACTCATTTTCATGACTTATGATACCCAGTGTGTGTTATCCTTGTTTGAGTTTTGTACTGCCTGGGAGTGGTCATTGGTGAAACTGTGGAAATATTTTGCTGCATTCTTTCCTGTATTTGACTGCAACTTAGGAAGACCAAGTGTATCACACGGCAGAGCTGATGGATATTTCTTTCATCATTGGAAGCCCTGGCTGGTGGGCTTGTAGATTTGGATATTGTCATTGCAGCAGGTTCCCATGCAAGCTTTTAACTTCAATACGACAATGGTACAGAATGATGAAATTCCATTGTGATATTTTTCATGTTAAGGGCACGATTATCGTGTTTTTTTGTTTTCAGTATTGTTTTTAATGCTGTCCCCATTTTTGTTTTGTTCAGTTTTGTTTGTATGGTCACTTTCGTCTTCAGAAACATTTCTTTCTCTAACCGGTCTAAACCTACTACCTTGACATCTTCTGATTAACCATCAACTCGAATGATTTGCTAAGTTGACTTTTCGCAGTGTGTTCACTAAACACTTCAGTTTTTCCCTCTTTCCCATCTTTCCCTACTCTTTGCAGTAACCCTGGCTCACTCACTGACCCTGCACTTTTTGCCTGAAGCCTGCACTGCTCTCTCTCTCTCTCTCCCCCTAATGACCCCATGGTAGCAAAGTTCTCCAACTGGAGGACTCACCGGATGAGGTTTGGTCGCTTGGCAGAGCTGGAGAACCAGCTGTCCTCGGCGGAAACGCGCTGCCAGCTGCTTGAGAAGCAACTGGAGCACATGCGACGCATGGTGAGCAGCGTGGAGCATGACCGCCAGGAGACAGCCGTCCGCAGCGCTGTGGCTGAGCAGGAACGCCTCACCTCACTGCCCGCAGACGTCCGCACCAAACTGGACCGCATCCACCAGCTCGAGCGTGACCATCTTCGCATGACTGCTACTCAGTCCGTCACTGAGGTGAGTCTCTCATCCCAAGCCGGTGTGATCTGTCCATTACCATTTAGCCCTTCATTAGTCCATCACAATCAGCCAGCACTGGGCTGGAATGCTCCCCAGGGAGGGGAAGTGGTACTGCATGGTACTGCATGGTACCCGACCCTGTGCATCATCAGTGTCCATCCTTGTATGCTGTCAGGTGCCAGTAAAATATCAGTGAAATGGATCAGCGATCAAGGATGTAGTCATCTGAGCCCCAAATGTAGGCAATTAATTTCCATGTAAAAGTAAAACCAATACTTTTACATTAGGTATGCCACGGAAGTGATTTCTGTAAATCTGTCAGCCCATTTAGTCAAAGTCATCCATGAAATTTCTGTTAGGAGCCGCCTTGTCCATCAGTCAATGAGCTGGCTCTCCGTCCTTCTTTCACCCTGTCCTGCTCTATTGAGAACCCATTTTGAACATTCCAATGGGTTTGCTGATTCTTTAACCCTTTTGCCTTCATCCGTATAAAGCTTGATGCACCTGCTTAACGGAACCACAAGTCGGCAAAACTCAACAGTACTGTGGTATGAGTGCATCGTAACAGGGTCTGAGTGTGAGAACACCAGTGGTGCACTTGTATGACTTCTTGTAGAAATCCTGTGACAGTGTTGGGGTGCTGAACTGCAAGGGAGAGTGGGAAACAGATGCAATTGTCACTGCAATCTGTGACAAGAAGTGCGAAATCTAGAGGCCTTTCTTAGCTTCACCATACAGATACAAGAGGGTTAAACTAAAAGCTGCAACACACACCTGGAGGCAGTCAGCCCATGCAGAAAACCCAATCTAACCACACGTGTGCCTCCTAATGTTGTCAAGTTTCACACAGCCAAACCAATGTTTGCCCTGCAGTCGAAGATCCGAGAGCTGGAGGATCAACTCCGGCAAGAGCGAACGATGCGGATGATGATGCGAGACGTGCCTACCCAGCCACAACCTCCCCCTCCACCCCCTGCACAGATGGTGAGCAAGAAGGTATGACTGGTATGCTTCTTAGATTCAGTCAGCAATATTCAGAGACTATGAGTGAAAGCTGTTTGTCAAATAATCATCTCATCATTGAAGCATGTTACACAGTTTTCTTTCTTTCTTTCTTTCTTTCTTTCTTTCTTTCTTTCTTTCTCGTGTCTGTGTGTCTGTCTGTCTGTGTGTCTGTCTGTCTGTCAGACAGTCAGCCAGTCTGTCAGTCTGTTTTGCTATCTTTCTTTCTTTTTATTTCTTGTTCACTTTGATCTGTCTCTCTCTCTCTCTCTCTCTCTCTCTCTCTCTCTCTCTTTCTTTAAATTCTTACTTCCTTTCTTTCTTGCACTTTTTTCTCCGCTTTATCAACTTGTCTTTATCACCACCATCATTTGTATGGAGTGGAAAACTGAAAAATCAATGGGATGAATGAAAAGCATCCAGTACTGGAGGTTATTCATTTGGTTGGTGGACCTGTTGTTTCCAGAGCTTTTGCCCTTGCTGTAGCTGGAGGTTCATTTCCAGGTCTCAGCAAAGAAATTGTTATTCAGGATTTTGTTGTCTGTGTGTCTCTATGTCCTGTAGACATTAACTCATTCTCGAGGCTGAACATAGTCATTGACTACCTGTAGGTTCAAAGAATGCTGAGCATTTGGATAATTTTCCTTGTAAAAATGTAAGGGGAAAATCAAATTCAGAGAACAAAACTTATTTTTATAGCTGTAGTACTGTTTTAATTTGATTTTTCAAAAGTTGTCAATTTCCCTGCAATTCCAGGGATAAAACACACCAAAAAATACTGTGTCTTGGATGTGTGAAAGAAATCATTGCTCATACACTTATAGCAATATAATGGATCTTTTTTTCTCCTCTCATTTTGCAGCCAAAGACTGCAGAGCCGGCAACCAGATTAATTCAACATGAGTTGGAGCCAACAACGACGACAAGACACAAGAAAGAGGGGAAGAAGAAAAAGAAGAAGAAAGTGGTAGCTAACAAGAAAAACAATCACCACCACCAGCACAACCACCAACAACACAATCACCACCACCACCACCACGGCGATGGCTTGAAGCACTATAGGTTAAACCTAGCCGACATTCCCTTCGTAGCCGGCAAGGTAATATTCTATCGTTCTCCCTGTTTTAGGTGTTATAGTCAGTGTTGTCACAGCTTTTCTTGTTGCTGTCTTCTTGTTTTATCCTTCTTTTGGTCCTTGTATTGTTGAGATTGCTTTTGCTGGTTTCCAGTCTAAAAGAAGATCACAATAGCTCAATGATAGTTCTCATTCCGAGGTTTGTAGACTGAAATGTTTTTGTAGGAAGACACATGGTTTTACATTAACCTTTGTAACAACAACCAGGAACTGTTTTTGCATTGCTTATTTCATAGTTTTTTTCTTTGTTAAAGTGTAATGTGAGTGTGCATTTATCATGAAACCAAAACAGTTGCTCTTCATTGATACATAATGTTTTCTGTGGATTCTGTTTGGAAGCTAACTAACTTTATTTCACCAATTTGTTTTTACGTGTATCAAAAAACTTCTCAGACTATACAAATTATTTTGGCATTGTAGTCGGTCATGTAGTGGATATATAAATATCAGTTTAGCTCATTCCAGATGTTGCTCTCTGCGCCAGACTTTACCTGCTCTGGTTATGGTCATGTAGTGCTGTCATATCAGTTGGATTTCCATAATCCTTCTTGAAGTTCTCCATTGATTGGGTAAATCATTGCTGCAGAAGTGCAGCTGTTGCTGCTCTGGCTGTGATTGTGGTAATTGTGTCACCTGGGGAGTAATCATTTGGATAATCTCTTAATCCACTCCGGTGTTAGTTGGAGTGCCAGGGGAGGTCAGACTACTGCAGCTACCTGACCACTGAGGTGTACCATCTACCCAATTCTCAGCCTGTACCTTCCACCCCCCCACCCCCACCCCCCCCACCCCCATCCCTGGCTCTCTTACTTATTTAGTCTCTCTGCCTCTACCTTCAGGCCCCCCTCCCCCCCACCTCTTTGTTTTGGGTATTGTAATTTTACCTACCTTCGCTGTACCTCTAAAGTCTCAGCCTAAATGTAGTGCTTTCTTTTTCTCTCTCGGTAACTCCTGTAACGCACAGACATACATGTATATGCAGCACATGCACACCCACATGCACACATACACAAATGCGCATGTGTGCGCACACATGTACACACACAAATGCCCATATACTTGAATACTACAGCACACATATACATGCAAACATGCACACACATACACACACATATACACACATATACACACACAAACACACACACAAACACACACAAACACACACGCACACTCACACAAACACACACACATTCACACACAGATGTCCTCCCCACTGCTTTTCTTTTCCTTGCTGTTTCCTGAGACTACGTTGTCTATCATGTGTCTCTGTCCACCTCAGTTCTACTTTCTGTTTCCCTGATTGCTTGGTGTTTTCCATGCAGCCTTGGTCTCTCTATTGCATAATTATGTGAATGACCAGGGCCCGTATCCACAACGGCGATTTATCGGCATTTATTTTAACCCCGATTTATCTCTAAACTCAGACGATTCCAACTGCCTGTTCCGCTCTCCCTTGGCTGGAAACCAGTATATATAGCAAAGCACAACCTAGGATCCTCTGATGAGCGTACCTTATCTAACCGATCAAGATAATGCGGGGCTAGGGGATAAATCGAGTGTTAAAAAGATAAATCGCCGTTGTGGATACGGGCCCAGGTAACTTCACTGAATCATGCATCATCAGAACACATTGAGAGATTGGATGTTGGTCTGTCTTTATATATATTCAAAGATGGTTGTCTCAATTGCTGAAACAGAAGTTCTATGTGAGGATGTAGTTGTTGTTGTTGCGTACCTGGGCTAAGCACTCCCAGGATCACCCAAGTGGGTGAGATGATTGCGTGTGTGACTGTTTTTGAACACCCCGCCATATAGGCAGCCACACTCCGTCTTCAGGGGATTTGATCTCTGTCTCCAGAGAATGCCAGTTGTTATGTTAGGAGCTTGCCACGGCTGAAGATAATCTCCACATAACAGTACAACACAACAACATTTTGCTCTAGCCTTGGTTTTTGGCTGGAGTCAACAAATAACAACAGCCTTTGCCCAAGGCAACAGGATGTAGTTATTGCCACTTTCTTTAATGAGTTGCCCTCTTATGAAGGATTCTCCCAGAAACTGGTAAATGAAGAATGCACCAGTGTCTAATAAGGTTGTTCAGGGGGTTGAAAAAGTTAACACATGCACCATAGGATGTACATGATAGACAACAAAGCTTTCATCCACAAGAAACTAGCACGACTCTCTAAGTACACATTATGAGCTAATTATTGCTGCTATTTGCATCAGAATGAATAATCAAATAGAATTCCCACATACACCTAGGTAAAACTATGTTTTTGAAGGAATCATTTAACTCTTTGCATACCCAACTCTACAAGCAAAATCAGAATCAACAGATAATACAGATTTGATGGAAAAGAATCAGAATACAGAGTTGTATATGTTGCTAGGTGTTTTCCCCCTTTTTCGGGCATTTTTCTACTCCTTCCACTGTTTCCTCTTCTAAGATACAGCTGTGGCCATGACTATAGTCAGAAATGACTGACGGTTGATCATTTCGAGATGTGTGACCATTTTTCATATGTTGACAGATGGCTGTGGTTTTATGGGGTTTGTTGGAATACCTGTATCAACACATTGTCTGTTGTGTGGCAGTGATATCATGGAGGGTTTGTTAGAGTGCCTGTATCAACACATGGTCTGTTGTGTGGCAGTGATATCATGGAGGGTTTGTTAGAGTGCCTGTATCAACAGTCTGTTGTGTGGCAGTGATATCATGGAGGGTTTGTTAGAGTGCCTGTATCAACACAGTCTGTTGTGTGGCAGTGATATCATGGAGGGTTTGTTAGAGTGCCAGTATCAACACAGTCTGTTGTGTGGCAGTGATAACACGGAGGGTTTGTTAGAGTGCCTGTAACAACACATAGTCTGTTGTGTGGCAGTGATAACATGGAGGGTTTGTTAGAGTGCCAGTATCAACACAGTCTGTTGTGTGGCAGTGATATCATGGAGGGTTTGTTAGAGTGCCAGTATCAACACAGTCTGTTGTGTGGCAGTGATAACACGGAGGGTTTGTTAGAGTGCCTGTAACAACACATAGTCTGTTGTGTGGCAGTGATAACATGGAGGGTTTGTTAGAGTGCCTGTATCAACACATAGTCTGTTGTGTGGCAGTGATAACACGGAGGGTTTGTTAGAGTGCCTGTAACAACACATGGTCTGTTGTGTGGCAGTGATATCATGGAGGGTTTGTTAGAGTGCCTGTATCAACACATGGTCTGTTGTGTGGCAGTGATAACACGGAGGGTTTGTTAGAGTGCCTGTATCAACACATGGTCTGTTGTGTGGCAGTGATAACACGGAGGGTTTGTTAGAGTGCCTGTATCAACACACAGCATGTGGCAAGGAGACCGACAGCATACAGGGTTCATTGGAATGTCTGTTTGAGTACACTGTGTGCTGCATGATGACATGGACACGAACACTGGTGTGGCACATTGGTCACCGTAGTTGCGGAATTGGATCAAGCTCTTTTTTGGTGTGTTGTATTGTCGTGTTTCCTCGAGTGGCTGTTGCATCGCATCACTTGCACTGGATCATCTTCATCATCATTCAAGAGCACAAGTCCTCGACTGTTGAGAGGCCTTGTGGTTCAATGGTCCTAACTTATATTCTAGCAGCAAGCTTTTCCAAAAGGATGTATCTGTGTTTAATGCTTCTTTAGTGCAAATAACAATTAGTTCTATGCTGATTTTCACGCCATTGAAACATCTGAATAGTTTGTGATGACTCCTCCTTGTTGAAACGAAGTACTAATGTTTTAATAATTACTTTGTGTTTTTAGATTGTCAAGGTAAAACTGTCACTACTGACATCAT
Organism: Theodoxus fluviatilis; assembly: GCA_034096865.1. Lineage (NCBI taxonomy): Eukaryota > Metazoa > Mollusca > Gastropoda > Cycloneritida > Neritidae > Theodoxus > Theodoxus fluviatilis. The sequence continues at coordinate 128,164 of JAWQFJ010003269.1, read as the reverse complement.
GTAACCACACACTAGGATTTGTGTAGACACTTAACTGGAGATGATGACAGTGTCCTGTAACTACAGGGATTGCTATTGTTGTACAATGAAATATCTAAGTCTGTCCTTCTCTTTGCTTTTTCCCAGTCTACAGCTCCCAGCCATGCCGTCGGTGCCAACGTTCAGCGCGTGCTGTCTTTGATGAAGTCACACAACGTGGCACTGTGCTCCTCCATGTATGGTGACACTGACTCCTCCTCCAACTGCTCCTCCCCTTCCCACTCCTCCTCCGCCTCCCCCTCCGCCTCCTCCTCCGCCACCAGTCTGGAGACAGACCTGGCAGAACTTCTGCTACAGCTGCAGGATGAGTTTGGACAGCTCAGCTGGTGAGTGGAGGACAGAGTCTTGTGGTGGAAGATCTGGGGGGCTGTGGTGTTGAATGGATGTTACAGGTGAAAGACCTTTGAGTGGAGGACAGAGTCTTGTGGTGGAAGATCTGGGGGGCTGTGGTGTTGAATGGATGTTACAGGTGAAAGACCTTTGAGTGGAGGACAGAGTCTTGTGGTGGAAGATCTGGGGGGCTGTGGTGTTGAATGGATGTTACAGGTGAAAGACCTTTGAGTGGAGGACAGAGTCTTAGTGGTGGAAGATCTGGGGGGCTGAGGTGTTGAATGGATGTTACAAGTGAAGGCCTTTGAGTGGAGGACAGAGTCTTAGTGGTGGAAGATCTGGGGGGGGGGGGCTGTGGTGTTGAATGGATGTTACAGGTGAAGGCCTTTGAGTGGAGGACAGAGTCATAGTGGTGGAAGATCTGGGGGGCTGTGGTGTTGAATGGATGTTACAGGTGAAGGCCTTTGAGTGGAGGACAGAGTCTTAGTGGTGGAAATCTGGGGGGCTGTGGTGTTGAATGGATGTTACAAGTGAAGGCCTTTGAGTGGAGGACAGAGTCTTAGTGGTGGAAGATCTGGGGGGCTGTGGTGTTGAATGGATGTTACAAGTGAAGGCCTTTGAGTGGAGGACAGAGTCTTGTGGTGGAAGATCTGGGGGGCTGTGGTGTTGAATGGATTGTTACAAGTGAAGGCCTTTGAGTGGAGGACAGAGTCTTGTGGTGGAAGATCTGGGGGGCTGTGGTGTTGAATGGATGTTACAAGTGAAGGCCTTTGAGTGGAGGACAGAGTCTTGTGGTGGAAGATCTGGGGGGGGGGGCTGTGGTGTTGAATGGATGTTACAGGTGAAGGCCTTTGATTGGAGGACAGAGCCACCATAGTTGTAGAGGGGCTGTGGTGTTGAATGGATGTTACAGGTGAAAACCTTTGAGTGGAGGACAGAGTCTTGTGGTGGAAGATCTGGGGGGCTGTGGTGTTGAATGGATGTTACAAGTGAAGGCCTTTGAGTGGAGGACAGAGTCTTGTGGTGGAAGATCTGGGGGGCTGTGGTGTTGAATGGATGTTACAGGTGAAGGCCTTTGAGTGGAGGACAGAGTCTTGTGGTGGAAGATCTGGGGGGCTGTGGTGTTGAATGGATGTTACAGGTGAAAGACCTTTGAGTGAAGGACAGAGTCACCATAGTTGTAGAGGGGCTGTGGTGTTGAATGGATGTTACAGGTGAAAACCTTTGAGTGGAGGACAGAGTCTTGTGGTGGAAGATCTGGGGGGCTGTGGTGTTGAATGGATGTTACAAGTGAAGGCCTTTGAGTGGAGGACAGAGTCTTAGTGGTGGAAGATCTGGGGGGGGGGGGGGGGCTGTGGTGTTGAATGGATGTTACAGGTGAAGGCCTTTGAGTGGAGGACAGAGTCTTGTGGTGGAAGATCTGGGGGGCTGTGGTGTTGAATGGATGTTACAGGTGAAGGCCTTTGATTGGAGGACAGAGCCACCATAGTTGTAGAGGGGCTGTGGTGTTGAATGGATGTTACAGGTGAAAACCTTTGAGTGGAGGACAGAGTCTTGTGGTGGAAGATCTGGGGGGCTGTGGTGTTGAATGGATGTTACAAGTGAAGGCCTTTGAGTGGAGGACAGAGTCTTAGTGGTGGAAGATCTGGGGGGGGGGGGGGGGGGCTGTGGTGTTGAATGGATGTTACAGGTGAAAGACCTTTGAGTGGAGGACAGAGTCTTGTGGTGGAAGATCTGGGGGGCTGTGGTGTTGAATGGATGTTACAGATGAAAGACCTTTGAGTGGAGGACAGAGTCTTGTGGTGGAAGATCTGGGGGGCTGTGGTGTTGAATGGATGTTACAGATGAAGACCTTTGAGTGGAGGACAGAGTCACCATAGTTGTAGAGGGGCTGTGGTGTTGAATGGATGTTACAAGTGAAGACTTTTGAGTGGAGGACAGAGTCACCATAGTTGTAGAGGGGCTGTGGTGTTGAATGGATGTTACAAGTGAAGACTTTTGAGTGGAGGACAGAGTCACCATAGTTGTAGAGGGGCTGTAGTGTTGAATGGATGTTACAAGTGAAGACTTTTGAGTGGAGGACAGCGTCTTCATGGTTGTAGAGGGGCTGTGGTGTTGAATGGATGTTACAGGTGAAAGACCTTTGATTGGAGGACAGAGTCACCATAGTTGTAGAGGGGCTGTGGTGTTGAATGGATGTTACAGGTGAAGACTTTTGAGTGGAGGACAGAGTCTTCATAGTTGTAGAGGGGCTGTGGTGTTGAATGGATGTTACAGGTGAAAGACCTTTGAGTGGAGGACAGAGTTTTCATAGTTGTAGAGGGGCTGTGGTGTTGAATGGATGTTACAGGTGAAAGACCTTTGAGTGGAGGACAGAGTTTTCATAGTTGTAGAGTGGCTGAAGTGTTGAATGGGTGTTACAGGTGAAGACCTTTGAGTGGAGGACAGAGTCTTATGGTTGTGGAAGTTCTGTAGTGAATATTGAGTGGAGGACAGTCTAGGTGATGGTAGATCTGGAGGAGCTGTAGTGTTGAATGGATGTTGCAGGTGAAAGACTTGAATCTGGGCAGTGAGCTCTTGACTGGTGCAGTCTTCTGTCAGTTTGTCTTTGTTAAATTTTTACTGAAAGTCGGATGTGTAATATGATTATTTTTTCAAGGAAATGTTAACTAGATGTGCATGAGAATGTTTCCACTTGATTTCCCAAGGAATTAATACCAAACAATACCAGTGAAATGATAAACCTGGGCTCCATCAAAGACAGACAATGAAGCCAATTACATGCATCAAACTGCTATGGTGTTTGCCTCGAATCAGAAGTTCTACCATTCCAGGCTGCACACACTTTTCCCACATCAGCTACAAGCTGTCCAATATTTTCCAAGGGCGTGTTCATTTTGTTGTTTAACGTTTTGTTCTCAGCTAGTCAATATCTTTACTCTGGAACATGTGAGGTATATTGAAAATAATTAAACCCATGGCTTCACATTGAAAATCTTAGGGTACTGCTGTGAAAGTAGAATGTCTAGATTTGCTTATCAGAGGATTGAAAAGGTTGTTAGGGTTAGTATGAAAATTAAGAATGGTTTCATTCTCCCCTTTGTTCCAGTTGTTCAGACAAAATGTCAGCAAATCCTATTCCTAGGACTGCTTTTTGGAAACATTTTTTAATTTTTTAATTTTTGGATTTTGCATCTGCTTCCCCAGTGCAAGAACTGTGCACTGTTTCGTGAATGTTGAACTGGATGCATGCAACAAGATCTCAATAGCGCAGGAACAGCCCTCTTGATGTGCTGAAGATTAGACCCGCTTTTGCTACTAATCCCCAATAAAACATCCATAAAGTGGATCCTCTTTCCTTGTTTCCCAAGACAAGTGCTTTGTCAGCCCTGTCAGGAGCTATAGTTCTCTTGCCCGGCCTGATGCATGGAAGGCTGGTGTTGGGTGTCGGTCACTGCCATCAAAGGCTGGTGTTGGGTGTCGGTCACTGGAAGCCATCGTGCATTGTGTGTGCAGGGTAGCCGAGGTATCCTGCATTGTGTGTGCAGGGGAACCGCTAGCACAGGCATGTGTAGGGTTGTCGTTTGCTCTCAGTCTTAGCTGTGTCAGTGCCACAGTGTCAGATGTTGCATTGGAATTGACTTCTGGAAACGTGTCATTGCCAGACATGCTTGGGTATTTCTATCTCTATCCTCCCCACATCCCCCCACCCCCACCCCCACCCCTCATAACAATCCCCTCTCCCCCTTCCCTGTCAACTCCATGCACACACACACCTCCTCCCCCCATACAAACATTCCCCCTCCCCTCCTCATGCACAAATTCCTACCACCATCTCTAATTCCCCCCTCCCTCCCCTTCCTCCCACATATTAATTATGGTTGTAGTTGCTGGCAGTGAGCACTTGATGTTGTTCAGATTGGAGGCAGTGACACATGGAACCACCAGGAGTGTTGTTGATGTTGTTTGACACTGGACATGACATGTTGGCAGTGAGCACCAAGACTTGGTCAGACAGCTGGCGGTGACACAGAGCTACCAATGTTGTTGTTGTTTGACACTGGACATGACATGTTGGCAGTGAGCACCAAGACTTGGTCAGACAGCTGGCGGTGACACAGAGCTACCAATGTTGTTGTTGTTTGACACTGGACATGACATGTTGGCAGTGAGCACCAAGACTTGGTCAGACAGCTGGCGGTGACACAGAGCTACCAATGTTGTTGTTGTTGTTGTTGTTGTTTGACACTGGACATGACATGTTGGCAGTGAGCACCAAGACTTGGTCAGACAGCTGGCGGTGACAGAGCTACCAATGTTGTTGTTGTTGTTTGACACTGGACATGACATGTTGGCAGTGAGCACCAAGACTTGGTCAGACAGCTGGCGGTGACTCAGAGCTACCAATGTTGTTGTTGTTGTTGTTGTTGTTTGACACTGGACATGACATGTTGGCAGTGAGCACCAAGACTTGGTCAGACAGCTGGCGGTGACTCAGAGCTACCAATGTTGTTTGACACTGGACATGACATGTTGGCAGTGAGCACCAAGACTTGGTCAGACAGCTGGCGGTGACTCAGAGCTACCAATGTTGTTGTTGTTGTTTGACACTGGACATGACATGTTGGCAGTGAGCACCAAGACTTGGTCAGACAGCTGGCGGTGACAGAGCTACCAATGTTGTTGTTTGACACTGGACATGACATGTTGGCAGTGAGCACCAAGACTTGGTCAGACAGCTGACGGTGACACAGAGCTACCAATGTTGTTGTTGTTGTTTGACACTGGACATGACATGTTGGCAGTGAGCACCAAGACTTGGTCAGACAGCTGGCGGTGACAGAGCTACCAATGTTGTTGTTGTTGTTTGACACTGGACATGACATGTTGGCAGTGAGCACCAAGACTTGGTCAGACAGCTGGCGGTGACAGAGCTACCAATGTTGTTGTTGTTGTTTGACACTGGACATGACATGTTGGCAGTGAGCACCAAGACTTGGTCAGACAGCTGGCAGTGACACAGAGCTACCAATGTTGTTGTTTGACACTGGACATGACATGTTGGCAGTGAGCACCAAGACTTGGTCAGACAGCTGGCGGTGACAGAGCTACCAATGTTGATGTTGTTTGACACTGGACATGACATGTTGGCAGTGAGCACCAAGACTTCGTCAGACAGCTGGCGGTGACAGAGCTACCAATGTTGTTGTTGTTGTTTGACACTGGACATGACATGTTGGCAGTGAGCACCAAGACTTGGTCAGACAGCTGGCGGTGACAGAGCTACCAATGTTGATGTTGTTTGACACTGGACATGACATGTTGGCAGTGAGCACCAAGACTTCGTCAGACAGCTGGCGGTGACAGAGCTACCAATGTTGTTGTTGTTGTTTGACACTGGACATGACATGTTGGCAGTGAGCACCAAGACTTGGTCAGACAGCTGGCGGTGATACAGAGCTACCAATGTTGTTGTTGTTGTTTGACACTGGACATGACATGTTGGCAGTGAGCACCAAGACTTGGTCAGACAGCTGGAGGTGATACAGAGCTACCAATGTTGTTGTTGTTTGACACTGGACATGACATGTTGGCAGTGAGCACCAAGACTTGGTCAGACAGCTGGCGGTGATACAGAGCTACCAATGTTGTTGTTGTTGTTGTTTGACACTGGACATGACATGTTGGCAGTGAGCACCAAGACTTGGTCAGACAGCTGGAGGTGATACAGAGCTACCAATGTTGTTGTTGTTTGACACTGGACATGACATGCTGGCAGTGAGCACCAAGACTTGGTCAGACAGCTGGCGGTGACACAGAGCTACCAATGTTGTTGTTGTTGTTTGACACTGGACATGACATGTTGGCAGTGAGCACCAAGACTTGGTCAGACAGCTGGCAGTGACACAGAGCTACCAATGTTGTTGTTGTTGCTGTTGTTGTTGTTGTTTGACACTGGACATGACATGTTGGCAGTGAGCACCAAGACTTGGTCAGACAGCTGGCGGTGACATAGAGCTACCAATGTTGTTGTTGTTTGACACTGGACATGACATGTTGGCAGTGAGCACCAAGACTTGGTCAGACAGCTGGCGGTGACACAGAGCTACCAGTGTTGTTGTTGTTGTTGTTGTTGTTTGACACTGGACATGACATGTTGGCAGTGAGCACCAAGACTTGGTCAGACAGCTGGCGGTGACACAGAGCTACCAGTGTTGTTGTTGTTGTTGTTGTTGTTTGACACTGGACATGACATGTTGGCAGTGAGCACCAAGACTTGGTCAGACAGCTGGCGGTGACACAGAGCTACCAGTGTTGTTGTTGTTTGACACTGGACATGACATGTTGGCAGTGAGCACCAAGACTTGGTCAGACAGCTGGCGGTGACATAGAGCTACCAATGTTGTTGTTGTTGTTGTTGTTTGACACTGGACATGACATGTTGGCAGTGAGCACCAAGACTTGGTCAGACAGCTGGCGGTGACAGAGCTACCAATGTTGTTGTTGTTGTTTGACACTGGACATGACATGTTGGCAGTGAGCACCAAGACTTGGTCAGACAGCTGGCGGTGACACAGAGCTACCAATGTTGTTGTTGTTGTTTGACACTGGACATGACATGTTGGCAGTGAGCACCAAGACTTGGTCAGACAGCTGGCAGTGACACAGAGCTACCAATGTTGTTGTTGTTGTTGTTGTTGTTTGACACTGGACATGACATGTTGGCAGTGAGCACCAAGACTTGGTCAGACAGCTGGCGGTGACACAGAGCTACCAATGTTGTTGTTGTTGTTGTTGTTGTTTGACACTGGACATGACATGTTGGCAGTGAGCACCAAGACTTGGTCAGACAGCTGGCGGTGACACAGAGCTACCAATGTTGTTGTTGTTTGACACTGGACATGACATGTTGGCAGTGAGCACCAAGACTTGGTCAGACAGCTGGCGGTGACACAGAGCTACCAGAGAGAGGAGCGGGAGCGGGAGCTGGAGTCGCTGGTAGAGAGGATGGACGCCAAGAGTAAGCAGATCTCCAAAGTCAGACGACACCAGGCCCAGGTGAGCTGACAGTCTGACAAGACGGATCTGACAACCTGGAATGACAGACTGATGTGGCAGACTGACCTGTTGACCTAGAATGACACTGACACGCAGACTGACCTGTTGACCTAGAATGACATGCAGACTGACATGTTGACCTAGAACGACATGCAGACTGACCTGTTGACCTAGAATGACATGCAGACTGACCTGTTGACCTAGAACGACATGCAGACTGACCTGTTGACCTAGAACGACATGCAGACTGACCTGTTGACCTAGAATGACATGCAGACTGACCTGTTGACCTAGAATGACATGCAGACTGACATGTTGACCTAGAATGACATGCAGACTGACCTGTAGACCTAGAATGACATGCAGACTGACCTGTTGACCTAGAATGACATGCAGACTGACCTGTTGACCTAGAATGACATGCAGACTGACCTGTTGACCTAGAATGACATGCAGACTGACCTGTTGACCTAGAATGACATGCAGACTGACCTGTTGACCTAGAATGACATGCAGACTGACCTGCTGACCTAGAAAGACATGCAGACTGACCTGTTGACCTAGAATGACATGCAGAGTGACCTGTTGACCTAGAATGACAGACTGACTGACCTTCTGATCTAGAATGACAGACTGACATGACAGACTGACCTGTTGACCTAGAATGACATGCAGACTGACCTGTTGACCTAGAATGACATGCAGACTGACCTGTTGACCTAGAATGACATGCACACTGACCTGCTGACCTAGAATGACATGCACACTGACCTGTTGACCTAGAATGACATGCAGACTGACCTGTTGACCTAGAATGACAGACACTGACCTTCTGATCTAGAATGACAGACTGACATGACAGACTGACCTGTTGACCTAGAATGACATGCAGACTGACCTGTTGACCTAGAATGACACACAGACTGACCTTCTGATCTAGAATGACAGACTGACATGACACACTGACCTGTTGACCTAGAATGACATGACAGACTGACCTGCTGATCTAGAATGACAGCATGACATGCAGACTGACATGTTGACCTAGAATGACACGCAGACTGACCTGTTGACCTAGAATGACACACAGACTGACCTTCTGATCTAGAATGACAGACTGACATGACACACTGACCTGTTGACCTAGAACGACATGCAGACTGACCTTTTGACCTAGAATGACATGCAAACTGACCTGTTGACCTAGAATGACATGCAGACTGACCTGCTGACCTAGAATGACATGCAGACTGACCTGCTGATCTAGAATGACATGCAGACTGACCTGCTGACCTAGAATGACATGCAGACTGACCTGTTGACCTAGAAAGACATGCAGACTGACCTGTTGACCTAGAAAGACACGCAGACTGACCTGTTGACCTAGAAAGACACGCAGACTGACCTGTTGATCTAGAATGACGTACTGACATGGCAGCTTGTAAGAAACCTGAGTGTTAGACAATTTCAGGCATAGTTTTTCATTTTCAAATGATCCTTTTCACATTATAAATTGACACATTTTATCAAACAAGCATTGATCTAATAGCTTATTGATCAGTGGGATAAAGGGCAAATAGGTTTGAGATGGATTTTCCTGTAAGTCATGAAAAAATCACCATCAAACCACACCTTTACTCTTACATACTGTAGTATGCTCTGCATGTTTACAGTCACCCAATGATTCTGCATTGTATTTTGATGCTGAAACGGTGGCACTTGGTTTGGCTCGCCACCACCCCTGGTAGAGTGACTGGAATAGTTTCAAAATTTCTCTAAGAGTTCCAGCTGATGAAGGAAGCAGTGTAGCAGTGCTCTCCATTATTCCCATGCAGAGTTTTTGTCTCTTTTCCCTGGTGCCATAATTGGGACTGTCTGGTCTAGTCTGTCAGCTCCACTGTGAAAAAAATCAACATTTCCAGGACTAGATAGCTACCCTTTACTCATACTTTCTTTTTTCTTTCTTTCCGTTCCTGCCCATGATCATCAATAGTGATTACTTTGGCACGTGAAATTTTTACAGGTTGGGGAGTCTGGGGAGGTGGGGGGGAAGAGTCACAGTGGTCTCGTCCTAGCGGGAGGCACGCGACACGCACGTGTCGACAGTGCTGGCCTCAACCACGGATGCCCTTCTAACTAACCAACAAATTATAGCAGAAACAATGCCAGAAGAACCCACAATTTAACACAATTCCATGTCATTGTTTCAGGAAAATGTTAACGTTGAATTTTGGGGTAATTTTTTGAAAGCACATTTCATGGCCTTCCCCCCTCAAAATTAGCAGCATACTTTGCGACCAGCAGGCTTGGTCCAGTCTCGTCCTCAAAGCATTTTGCTTTGACCACCACGGTAAGGGTTAACCCCTTCCCTGCTTCACCTGGATATTTTCTGGGTCTTGATCCATCTGAGCTTCGCTAGGTCCTGAAAATTTGTAGGGCTTCTGACGAAGCACTGTCATGGAAGGGAGGCAACTACATATATGACTCAGTCTCTGCTCTATTCAGTGCTCTGGAAAATAAGAACACTGATATGAGAAACAATGTTACAGTAAAACGTGAGAAAACTCCATGGCATAATGGCATGCAGTATGTACAGCAGGGAAGGGGTTAATGAAGAGAAGCCCACACTGCCATTCTCCACTCCTTGTTGCCATTCCCATACATTACCCAGCTCCAGCTAAGCCCCGGCTACTCCCTCTCATGTTTCCTTCTTCAAACACATTGTTCTAAATTTAGCAGTCACGTGATGATCTTCGGGCAGAAACACCAGCTGTTCCTCACATGCTTGCTAAATTTAGAACAATGTGTTTGAGTAGGTAAACTCAAGGGCTTACCCACCTCTTGCTGGTGGCTCAGGGTGAAATGGGAATGGCAGAAAGGAGGTGTATTGTGGTATGGGATGTTTTGAATGACTATGTGTCAATGAATTGTTGAAGTCACTTCATCCTCTCACTGCTTCAGCCTGCTCAATTCCCCTCTGGTTTCATCCCCAGCTTGAGGAGATGAAGAAAAAGCTGAAGAAGACGAGCAACGGACGCAAACCGGTGGAGGTTCCAGCTCGTCCTCACTCAGCCGCTGGCCGCACCCCGGAGTTTCAGTCTTGTGAATGCCCGGAGAGAGGCAGACAGCCCAAGCGGAAAGGTTTCATCGTCCAGCAGCGACCTCGCAGTTCACACCAGGTCTCACTGAACGTTCTCAAGGACATGAGAAAACTGCAGACGACGCTCCGCAAAGACGATCTGAAGTGGGAGTGAGGGAGTGTTGTGAACGACAGATGATCAGGGACGCAGTAGCTTCCGCCTGAGTAGCCTGCAGAGTGACAGAGAGGTCTGGGATGCAGTAGGTTTTGCTGTGGCATGGCGCGGCAGATGGTGTGGATAAACAGGACTGTACTGTAGTGTAGTGAAAGGGTCGGTTGATGAAGCGCTGCACAGTGGCTCATTTGCATACAGACACTGTAGTAGCTCCCTCTGCTGTGGGTGCAGATTTTTCCGTCCGTGCTCGGCCATTGTAGAACCCAGTGGATCGTTTTGTCGAAGGGGACGAATGAATTTTGACGCCTTTCCAATATGATATTTATAAGAATGACAATATTCCAACCAAGCTGGCTGAAGCTTGCAGAGGTGTACAGATCTCTTGATTTCTGTCTCTGTGGACTTTGTGACTGATGGGAAGTGACCTAGACTGTGTAGTGCGCCTTATACTAGTTCCAGGGAGACGGAAGCAGGACTGCAAACTTGTGGGTGAAGGTACCGCAGCTTTACTGGGGGCGTTTGTTGGGTCATTTCCCATGAGTGGCAATGCTATCATGAAGTTGGAATGGGTCTGGCATGTGGTGTTTTGGGGACAGATGGTTGGCTGGGATGAGAACCCACAAATCTGTTGTTATGTGTCACAGCATCTAGGATGAAAATGATCTGTGGGTGAGAGTTTTCGCGGAGTTACTGGCTTTAACATTATTTTCATCCCCAGAAAAGCACAGCTTCCAACTTGTAAATCAAAAGATCAGATGGAATTTGTAGAGAAGAAATTTTTTGTAAAAAGAGACGTTCTCATGTTTGTTATCTAATGAAGTTACCGTCTGTCTGATCATAGTCTGTTACCTCAGGGCGAGCTGATGCCCCTTGGAACTGCCTGGTAGCATTGCATGCAGGAGCTTGACACATAGTGTGGCTGGCTTTAATGCCATTTGCTAGTGCCTGAGCAAGTCCAGCAGCTGGAATCTGTCTCTCAGAACTCGGTGCCCAGTCCAGGTTACCTCTACTTGTCCAGGACATGGTCGTCTGTTGATTTTTGGCAGAGATACTGGACAGGCCGAAAGCAAGACTGACCCAAACTCAGATGCACAGAATCAGGTTGCGACAAAAGCACCTGCCTTTTGATCTATTCATACTGGTGAGTGCCATTTTGGCATCTGTATGTGTAGACCAGAGCAAGCAAGCATTGACCAAGTTGTTTAGCGCAAGGCATCTGTATGTGTAGTCCAGAGCAGGCAAGCATTGATCAAGTTGTTTAGCGCAAGGCATCTGTATGTGTAGTCCAGAGCAGGCAAGCATTGATCAAGTTGTTTAGCGCAAGGCATCTGTATGTGTAGTCCAGAGCAGGCAAGCATTGATCAAGTTGTTTAGCGCAAGGCATCTGTATGTGTAGTCCAGAGCAAGCAAGCGTTGATCAAGCTGTTTAGCGCAAGGCATCTGTATGTGTAGTCCAGAGCAGGCAAGCGTTGATCAAGTTGTTTAGCGCAAGGCAGGGAAAGAGCAGCACCATGATTCAGTTGGCTGCTGCAGTGGCATCATGAAGTCTTCCAAGACTTGGAATCTGCAGCCCTGCTTGCTGCTGGGCTAGCCTGCATTCTCAGAGTCCTCTGGATGCTGGTTCCTGTAGTGGTAGTAGTAGTAGTGGTAGTAGTAGTAGTAGTAGTGGGAGTAGTAGTAGTAGTAGTGGGAGTAGTAGTAGTAGTAGTGGGAGGAGTAGTAGTAGTAGTAGTAGTAGTAGTAGTAGTAGTGGGAGGAGGAGTAGTAGTAGTAGTGGTAGTAGTAGTAGTGTAGTAGTAGTAGTAGTAGTAGTAGTAGTAGTAGTGGGAGGAGGAGTAGTAGTAGTAGTGGTAGACCATGAAAAGGAAAGCAGTAGGATTCTGTAAGAGACTCGACCTAGCAGACTGCATCAGTTGACAATTCATAGGGAATTGGGTGGATGCTATCATATAGGTATAGGTGCTGTCCCAAAACTAGAATAGCATGGATCGACCTGCTGCATTTAACTATCCTGGGAATGAAATCCCAAACTGAAAATGTAAAATTGAGAGGCCTTATAGTGAAGAAGGTGATTAGAGGATTTTATTAGTACTGGAATTTGAAAGGAACAGACATCTGCATTAATGGAATTTCAGTCTGCAGTGACAAGCAGTAGAAGCTTTCAGAGAAATAGTCATGACGTTTGACGAAGGACATTCTGTACTTCTACATGAATAGAGAACACCGTACATGCCCTTGAAGCAGGGAGAGGAAGATGGAATGAGATGGCATGCCTTGTAGAGATCAGGAACCAAATTGTTGCATATGTTCAAGGCTTGTGAAAATGATAGTTTCAAAACTAATGGTCTAAAAGAATTTGGTAAGTATGGGGTGCTTGTACGTACATCTTTGAAGATGAAACTGTGAAGATTTCCTGCTGTGATGTCCTGGCAAGACAGTTACAAGGACTGAAGCACCCAGTAGCTGCGTGACTTGAGTCAATTCACCGCCTAAACAACAGGACCTCTGGAAAGGAGAATGTAATTTATTTTAACTTTGATATGCAGGTCCTCGCAATTAAGTTTCTTGCCTTTCTTGTAAAGTTTTTCGTCATACTTTGGCATGTCAAAGCCATTGTGTCTTTAAAAAGTTCTGTTTGCTGTTAGAGATGTGTAAAAGAACGGGGGGAAAGTTTGATGCTCACATGCACTGTCTGTTGTAGTCGCTGAAGACATGTTACATCTCTCACTAATGATTTTCGCCAGTAATTATGCGATGTAGTGATCATAGCTGCGCAGGCTTTTTCCTGAAGAAGCACCTACTCTGAATACTCTCATGGTGTGCGTGTGCATGTCAGTCCACACCACCGTGCCTTGTCTGTGATTGTGACCTGCCATGACGTGTTGCCAACGCAGCACTTTGTCAGTGATGCTTTGACCTGGTCGCTGCTTCTCTGAATTGTAGATCCACAGGAGGCGAGTGGTTAATTGGGTGAAGAAAGAGCTGGGGCAGTTCTGAAGTTGGAATTCAAGTTTGTTCTGGAATCTTCACTGAGGCAGCTTTGACCCGACACAAGATTCCACTTCACTTGGAATTAGGATTTAATTGCTTGGTGAATGAACGGACTGGAAGCAAGCAGCTTGTGATATCTGGAAGAGGAGAACTCATTTACTTTACTCACTAACGTGAGAAAGGAAACACAACTAGTGTTTACTGTTGTAGAGCATCGTTTGGCCTGACAACTGATGCTCTCCGCTTGGTGCCCTTGTTAGGCGATAAAGCTCTGTGATGGAGGATGTCGAGATGGGTGTCTATTTGTGTTTGATATGCTCTCACTCCGTCGCTGTCTAGATACTGTATCAAATGCCATCGTGCATGTATTAAAGATGACTAGTTTCAAGTTTGGAGAAGCTTGAAGAGGAACACTTTGTCAACTACAGAACTGATACTGTAGCATTGTGGTGATGTAGTTACATGGGTGCATCAGTGGTTCCTAAATCTAGAAGTCTCTTCAAAACTTACACCACATCCACCTGAAAGTAGATCAGAAGAGCTTTTGAAAACTATAATTTTCTATGAAAGTGCTCAGAGCTCCCTCGTGGTCTTGCAGCCAAGACACCTCTTCAGTTGAAAGTCTGTGGTCCTCACATCCAGAACTGAGCAAAGAAAACAGTAATATGTGCTTTAAGCATTCCTTGTATATGCCTCTCAAGAAGTTGGTACTGAATTTCAAGCAGGAGTGATGGAACAATTTGCCTGAACCCAATAGAGCAGCGAGACTGTCTCATAGAAAAAAGACTTTGGCCCCTATGAAGGTCTTGTCTTCAGAAATTTGCCCAGCTTCCTGTTCCCTATCCTGAAGTTGAACCCACCACCCCAAAGCTGAGCAATCACCCTTTAGTGAAGCTAAACTCTCTCGGAGCTTCAGAACTTGGCTCGTGTGGCTAGTGTGAACAGCACAGGTGTGCAAGGCTCAGTAATGAGAATAGACATTTGCAAAATACTTAATTCAGGCAAACTGGCTGTGCCGGAAATTTTGCAGTGACTGGAACTGTTCCTGATCCGTCCAAGGACTTGCTATTTCTCATTGATGGAACTTTCCGCTGTGACTGGCACCTGGTGTCCTGATCTCCAACTGAGTCCCAGGCCATCCACTTCTGCAGACCTGGAACTTGGTAGTGGGACATCTGTGGAACTTTGCATGCAAGCCTCAGAGTCTCGGCATTTCCATTCCCACAGCTTGTAGGTTTTGAGTCTACTGTGCTCCCTCACACTGGATCAAGCATTGGCTCGGAACCCTGAACTACGTGCAGCTGTCTGGTGACAGTGCCCAGATTACTGCAGTCTGCTTGAGAGACTGAGGCATTGAAAGGAACCAGTGGTGTCTCCTTTGTTGATTTTCTCTCCCACTTCCCCGTGTGGCAAGTGCTCCTCTGGAGTTCTGCTACAGTGTAATCAGCTCAATTTGTCTATGTTGACGTCAGGATTTTGCTTGGTACACACAATATTGACTACTCAGATAGGGGTTTTTACCTCTATAGTAATCTTCAGCCATTCCATCATATATTTTGATAGATCATATTCATGGATAATTTCACTAATGTCTTTTGCTTGGCGATCACTGAACATGGCAGTTGAGATATAATCTTTTGAATAGTCTAGTAGAAACATGCATTTAATCAAAATGAGCAAGGAACATTTTTTAAAATTCGGTTCATAATTGCATAGAAAGCATGCATTTAATCATGAAGTTTGTTGTGCCATATTTATAGAAATGTTAAACTTAATGCATGCCGGTTGAAACTTCTTTTTATTTTAACCACTTTTGAATGTTGTGATTGCTCAATATTCTTTGTGATGAACACAAGGATTCTTGGCTGTGGTGATATGATCCTCAAGGTGACTTTCTTACTGGCTTGTATGATCTTGTCTGGCAGCATGTTTCTGCTGTAAACTTCCACTTTTTTTGTCCTCATTGTCTTCTTCAAGAGAGTTTGCACCCAGTGCTTTCCTGTACAAACTTGGAGATGTATTTCGTGAGGCAGAAATAATTGTGCAGCCATATTGATAAACTTGTGGACCAAATTACATTTTGTGCTTAAATGTTTTTGGTGAATCTACCTTTTTCTATTTTTACATGCAAGCTGGGGTTGTTGAAGGAACTAGTGTCTTTCAGCCCTTTTAAATGAGCATTACATTGTTGTTGTTTTATCTCAAAATTATTATTTGCACATTTTTTTAAAGATGTTTATTGAAAGATCATCATCATTGTCAACTCAAACTCATCAAGTAGTTCCATGAGTATCCTCTTGGGAGTGGTGGAGAAGAGAAATTCCATTATGGTTTTCCTCCCTCTAGTTCTGTAGACATGTCTAGAAGTAGACACTTGTGGAAAACTGACCTGCACTGTGTCTGCAGACGCGACATATTATGTCCCCCTACTGCTCATCTCAACCAACTGCTGCCATTCCCTTACTGACCAAGCTGTCGGCTAAGACCAAGCTGTCAGCTAAGACCAAGCTGTCAGCTAAGACCAAACTGTCGGCTTAGACTAAACTGTCACCAAACTGTCGGCTAAGACTGAACTCTCATTAAACTGTCAGCTAAGTCCCAGCTGTTCTCAGTTGCATTTCCCTCCTCCGATTCATCATTGTAAATTTAGGAGGGCACATCCCATCATTATTCCCCATAACTAGGGCAATCATGACTTGACTTGCTCTTTTGATAACATCTCTTCATGATTCATCATAATCGTTGGCCTTACATAGCCTTCAAAAGATGATAGGCAGTAGAAACTCCATTTATTCACTGATTCACTCACTAAGGTCATGTAAATGAGTCGGGAAGACTGGAGAGCAAACCCACAGTCTTCTCTGGGCTGCAAGGGATGGTGCCTGGTATGGAAGTGGTGGCGAGACTGGAACCGAGTGTGATGAGACTTCATACAGTAACACCCATACCACTGACGGACGTAGGCTGGTCCAAAGACAGACAGCATCTGAGCATGGCTGCCGTCGTTCCATGCACCGATGCCTGTCCATGTGATATTGTGTACAGCCCATGCTTAGACCTAGAGACTTGCTGTCCAGTACTCCTCACGCCTCGTGTTTCACATCAAGCTTGTGCCGTGCCAAGATGGTTTTGCATCATCTTGTCCACTGCATGAGCTTGGTGTTTTTAATCCTGTTGTATTCAGCATGATGTTCTTTTTACCCGATGTAGTTTCAGAGCTGGCTGGATGCACGCATGCATGTGCTTGCCATGCCCAGTGTAGATATGTAAAGTCTTATGCATGTATGTTTGTATGTATGGTCTTCCCGTAGATATATTTATATCAGTTTGTAACATGGCTCAGGGCTACTAATAAAATCAATGAGCTTCAGTTGTGTTTTTGTTTTGGCACATGGAGTGTGTTGTGTTCAAACCCATTTCATTGGGAAACTTATGAACAGACATTTTGCAGTCAGCATGCCATAGGAGTGACAAGTTTGACAATGCCCCATGTTGCTAACATGCCAACCTAGTTCTCAACTTGGCCTTTGCATGTTTCCCTCCTCTCGGTGTTCTAAATTCAAAAGAAGTTTCTATGTTGAGGAAATAATGCCTGATGTTCCATTGCAGTTCCACAACATTGTTAGGGAAATGTCTCTATCAGCACCTCGGTTGTGAAGGTTGATTGATCAGGTTCTGTCCCATGCAGGTAAGCAGATGGGGGTATATTGTGATGGCAACAGGCACCTAAAGTAGTGACTAAACATTGCTTCCCATCTTTGAGTGTCGGGGGAGTTGAGGGCCGAAACACTTGTTGACTCTGAAGACTGTTTGTTGTCCACTGTACTTGAAGAAAGGACTGGAATTCAGGTTTCCACAGATTCAAACAAGGAGTGTTTTATTACAGGAATAAGTCTTCAAGACCAGTGATCATTACCATTAGACCTAAAATAATCATCGGCATCATCATCATCACGTCTTTGGCACTGGTTCGGACTCCTACTGAGTCACTCGCAGCCCATGCATAACAGGAGTCTCTTGTAGCATTTAGCAAAGAGATGCGTATTGATCCATGATAACAGATATTTCAGCTCCAGTAAAATCCATTTGTAAAAATGATGATCAATAGCAATACATTAGCAGGATCTAATCTAACAAAGTATACTAATTGGCATAATTTCATTTGTTAGAAAAACGAGCTTTCATTCAAAACACACACTAGAACTAGAAGTGATATGTTGGGCATCATAATGCTTGGAAGCTGTACAGTAGAGAGAAAGCTTATGGTTTTCTGCATCAGCTGTTGACACACCATAAGCATAATCTTCCAGATAGCAAGAAAGAATCAAGATTTCTTCTGTCCCAGGGATTGAACCACAGCACTGCGCCTCGCACATAATCAAACGCCAAAGCTTGCTCACCTACGTGCACCTGTCAAAAGACTGAGTCTCCACAGGCAAGTAGAGGTTGAGGAGCCTACTACGCACTCATCCAGTTACATACAAGATGCAAAGCACAAGGTACGCCATTTACTGTCCCATCAGCAGACCCACTGGGCAGCGAATTCCACACTTTAATCATGCACCTCAAAACCTACCAGATTTTTGCGATTTAGTCAGTGTTTCACATTACACATAGTTTGTGCGTCCCTGATGCACAGACCTGGAAAATTAAATACTGTGCTTGGTGGATGTGCATCCTAAGTATGCATTACATTTCTGCAAGTTGATGCTTAGACTTCAAATTCAATGTTACAACCCCTTTTAAGGATCGTTGGAATTCAATCTCAAGCAGTGATTCAAAGGGATGTAAACACAATTCTGTGTTCTGCGCAATTTTCTACATTGAAAATTGTCTTGTGCACTTTTTTGTGTTGTTATTTACACATTTTCTAAATGTGAAGTAGGGGCCCTCTGCATTCTAGCTAACTAGAGACTTCGCCTACCGGCGAAAGTGTCTCTAGCCCAGTTGACATCACATGATGGAAGGTTTTTGTCCAAAATATGCAAATGGAGGTCACACGAGGGGCTTGTGGGATAGCCGATTTGTTCCCTGACATACGCCGTTAAAGTAGATCTAAGACTACTTCGCACAAATCTCATAACTTACTTTTGTTGAGGCTATAAACAAGCGTTTATTTGATAAAATAAAATGTTTGCGTTGAAATGGAATCCCAAAACCCTTCAAAAAATGAATTATGTGAATCACTGTTAATTATAGATTATAAGTGACATCAAAACAAAAAACAAAATTGGCCCAACATATGACTTTCTATTGCCTGTACCATGAGTTTCTGGAGACATCACTGCATGATTTCGAGACTACAGAGAAGAGGATGAGTAAACGCATGTACAAAGCAATGAGTATCTACAGCCAGGAATCTGGGTTGCGAACTACCAGACTGAAGTAATTCAAAAATCTAGACAGAAAAAGAAATCGCTATTGTTGTACATGCCCACTACCCTGTGTGCCATAAAACTGAAAACGTATTCATTCTTCAGGCTGGGATTCATCAGTCACTCTTCATCGTCATTGATGATTCCACATAACAGATGGTGAAGAACACAAATACGAACTACAAGCGATGTGTGCATGGAATCGGCATACTGAAGCAGTGAGGATTCAAATGTGGTTAGAATGCAAAATAAATACATACCAATCACTTAATTTGTATGAACATTTCAACATAATTCGATCTATAATTATTCTTTCAAGTCTTCCAATGACCATGTCAGCATCCCCACCCACACCCCTAGCAACGAGTCCAAGTTTGGTTTTTTCCCACGTGAAAAATGTTCATGTAAAACTGTACATTGAAGAAAAATGGCCTCTTGCAAGCTGTCGTCCACTTGACACTTTGAAAGTCAGCCTTGTCCAACTGCATCATTCCAGTGTTTCGACACCACTTTGCTGGTGACTCATTCTTGGAGTGCGTTGCTTACGCTAGTATCTTGCAAAGACTTGCAAGAATCGCAAGTGCCTTTCCCACAACCTCTTGCTCACAAGGAGAGGCGAGCTTTGCTGAGGAGCTTTGGAGGTACTTAACTGCACCTAGCTGGACGATTTTCATTTAGGGAGTCAATCTCTACATGAATATATTATTCAGTACATTGGTGGAAAAAACAGTTGTATACAGAATCTCTTTTAGCTTTTTGCTAATAATAAACCCTCT
The DNA here is from genome assembly GCA_034096865.1 of Theodoxus fluviatilis. Classification (NCBI taxonomy): domain Eukaryota; kingdom Metazoa; phylum Mollusca; class Gastropoda; order Cycloneritida; family Neritidae; genus Theodoxus; species Theodoxus fluviatilis. The sequence goes on along the minus strand of JAWQFJ010003269.1, from coordinate 108,340 downwards.
TAATATAAAAACAAAATTTTGGTTACCACTGCTTAGTTCTATCAAGTGAAACAAACTGCTGTGACATCTGTATCATCAGTTACTTTGTGTAACTTCTTCAACTCTTGCACTAGGACGCAGCCATGTTCTCTCGGACTTTCACCTAGCCAATTGATGATTGGCTGTTGCCTAGCGACCCACCTTGCCTCGGCTGGTTCAGGAGAAATTATTTGCCAACTACGCGGGCTAAGCAAGGCACCCTTGCTCCCACAATGGAATGCCGTTTCCAAGGGAAGATCAACTTTGAGGTCACAATGAGTTTAAACAGTTTGAATCACTTTTTTCTACGAGTTCTCGGTCCATCCCTCCTCCTCTTCCTCCCCTCCCCATTCCTCTCCCCCACCCCACCCTACCCCCACACACTGATGAAGATGGAGGAAGAGGCTTATTTGATGGGGGCGCCCCGTAGACTGCAGCACTTCACAGGGCCCAGCTTGGTCTGCATGGGGCTGCCCTGCCACTCCGCCACCAAAGCCTCGCTGATCCTGAAGTCGGGCTGCAACATAGACAGGAAGGAAGGATGGATGGATGGATGGATGGATGGATGGATGGATGGATGGATGGATGGATGATGGATGGATGGATGGATGGTGTTTTATGCTCTATCAGCCTTTGTAGGCTAGGTAAGGCCATTAAGCACGTAAATCACTTGAAAAGTTTAGAGTAAACGTAAATCAAGTCACAAGTCATATTTATTCACCTCTTATGAATTGCGCATGGAGACGCAGTGGGTCAATTCTTACTGTGAACCCACAGGGGGACACAGACAGGAGTAAATTGGAACAGCCCCACTGTGCAATG
>JAWQFJ010003269.1:47500-102500 GCA_034096865.1 Theodoxus fluviatilis | reverse complement strand
AACAATCACTATCAACTTAGTGAATGTCTGCATGAGACTGCTTCACTTCCATCAATACACAACTCCATTTCTCTACAGGTAAATTATTCCAATGAAGATCATCTTCACCAATCATCATCATCGATTATCATCACCAATCATCACCATCGATCATCATCACCAATCATCGCTGATCATCTTCACCAATCACCATCACTGATCATCTTCACCAATCATCATCACTGATCATCATCACCAATTATCATCATCTATCATAACCATCAATCATCACAATCATCATCCCAGCAGTCCAGAGCTAGTGACTTGTGATGCAGCATCCAACTTCAACCAACAACATCAACAGAATTCTACCAGAGATCTATTTCCAAAGAAAATTCCTCCTATCACACAGGTTTCAGCATCCAAGATGAGGCAGAAAAACCAGTCGCAGCCTGATTATGTTGGTGTCTGATCAGTAACCAGGAAGCCTGCCTTGAGGCTAGCAGGTGCAGAGAGTGATGAGCACAGATTCTAAAGCTGCATCCTTTGACAAGGTGCTTCACTTGCATCGTCTCTCCTACCAAGGGGTAAAGCAGGGTGCTGGGTGCGGCAGAGTGGTGACAGGGTGAAGTCCCCGCAATCAATTCACATTTAACTGACAGATGGATGGAGAGTGCTTTACGGCCTATCAGCCTTTGTAGGCTATTCAAGACCATTAAGCACAAAAATCACAAGAAGAGTTTAGAGTAAATGCAAATCAAGTCACGGTGTCCCTAGTTATTCGTCTCTTGCGAATTGTGCAGGGAGATGCGGTGGGTCAATTCTTACCCCGAACCCACAGGGAAATCACAAGTGACCGAGCAAGACATAGCATTGTCATAATGAGTATCCATTATCCATTCAGGTCCCGAGCCTTACTTCCGTCGGGGTTGAGCGGGAAGAGGACGTGCTTGCAGAAGGAGAGGATGCCATTGTCCTTGACGTTGCCGGGCTCACAGAACGCCTTCTTCAGCTTCTTTTTGACCTCAGCCTTGGAGTCCAGCAGGTCGATCTTGGAGTCCTCTTCTGATGAGCTCATCTTGGTCCCAGTCAGTCCCGGCACTGCCAGACACAAAACAGGGCATTGGAATGCAGGTCACGGGGTGAAGATTAATGCTAAAAAAATTAACTTTCACAACTTTTCCATTAAAAAAATAAATTCAACGACATTTTCTCACACAGATCTATACAAATGTATAATTGTTTGGCACTGCTAGGGATATCTGGCTTCTCCCATTCATAGTAACTAACAGCGCAGTGCAGGCTTTGAATCTCAAGTTTAATGATGTTGCACCCAGTCAGGAGAAGTAACTCTGAATGCCATGTGACAGGAAGTCAGCACAAACATGCTGATGAGCATGATTTTTAAAAAACTTTAGCCGATGCAGAAATTTCACAACTTTTCCATGATTTTTCAGTTTGGGCTAGAATTTCACAAATTTTCAAGGCCCTTGAAAAATATTCTGCGACTTTCAAAACTTATCCAGGTTTTTAATGACTGCGGGAACCCTGCATAATTATTTTGTGTGTGCCTAATGAGCTAGTCTCTTTATAGAAATGAATGAGTCAAGACCCATACTGCCTTTCTCTGCCCCTTGTCACCACTTCCCACACAGGAAGGAGTGCCAGACAAGCCCTAGCTCTCCCACACGCGTATTCCTCTTCTGGCTCTTGGTTTTAAAATTAGAAGTCAAGTTGCCTGATGTTCCTAAATGTTGCTAACTTTAGAGTGAAGTGAGCCCACACCTGTGCTAGCAAGCTTGGGGAAAGACGGCCATGATAGAGTACAGCATTGTGGGACAACATATACTAAGGGAAGTCAGATGAGCATTCCGATGCCCACTATCAATCATATTGTTTTGATCATTAGAAAGAAGGGTAAAAGTAACACACACACACACACCCTCTCTCTCCCCCTCCCTCCTGAAGGAAAGCAGTTGACCTAATTCTCTCTTCATGTCCTCATGAGGCAACTTATCATGTGCCCTGGAGGTTACTCTAAATTTCCACTAGTATAAATTTCATTCCTCTAAAAAATCTTTCTTTTTTTAAATAATGAAATCCAACCACATACTCAAAGCACAAAGCTATACCCGACACGTTATGGTAAGTGAGGTTTGATGAGCTAAGGATTGAATATGTTCTCTGTCTTTCTACCCTGATGAGACAGTTACGTTTTCTCTGCAAACCTCATCATTCCAATTTCAACCAATTCCTACAATAGTTCCCAGCCAATAAGTATGTATCAGGTCACAACAGTATTAAGGGTACAACACCAACATCCACTAGACAGACAAAACTTACCCATGGGGTTCATCAGGTGTATCCTCTTCTTATAGCCCAGGTGGGGAAGGTACTGAAATGGAGAAACAAGGTTTAGGGAGACACACACACACACACACATACACACACACACACACACACACACAAGCGGGAAAAAAAAAAAAATCTGGGGGGTTTGATGCTAATGGAAAAAAAAAAAAAGGGGGGAGAGCGAGGGGGATACGGACGGGGGAAAGAGAGAGAGAGGGAGAGGGGAGGGCGAAGAGAGAGAGGAAGGAGGAGGGAGGGGGGGGGGGAAGGGGAGAACAAGAAGGAGGGGTAGAGAAGAGAGGAGGAGGAGAAGAGAAGGAGAGGAAAGAGAGAAAGAGGGAGGAAAGGAAAAGGAGGGAGAGAGAGGAGGGGAGGGAAGGGGGAAAGGGGAAGGGAGGAAGAGGGGAGGAAAGGGAAGGGAAGAGAGGGAAGGAGGAAGAAAGAGGACGGAGAGAGGGGGAGGGAGAGAGGGAGAAAGGAGAAAAAGAGAAAAAGAGGGAGGAAGAGAAGAGAAAGGAGAGGGGGGGGGGGGAGGAGAGGAGGAGGGGGAGGGGGGGAGAGGAGGGAGGGGAGGAGAGCGGCAGGAGAGGAGGAAGAAGGGGAGGAGGAAGGAGAGGGAGAGAAGGAAGAGGAGAGAGGAGGGGGGGGAGAGGATAGAAAGAAGAGAAGGGGGGAGGGAGGGAAGGAGAGGGAGAAAGGGAGGAGGGGGAGGAGGGGAGAGGAGGAGAGAGGAGAGAAGGAAGAAGGGAAGAGGGAGGGNNNCCCATGTGTCATATTGTTTACTAACACATTAATTATGATACAATGTCAGTTTAACAGGTTATATGGCAGTATTGAAGTATCTTTTACATATCAGAGTTAAAATAAACTGGGTTATGTATTATTTAAATCAAATTTTGCCATATTGGTGTCCCGGTGTAACGCATGTTACCCGAGATGGCCGACAAACTTCAGCACCCTGTATTTTACAAACAATATCAAGTCCTGCTCCTTTTACACCAAAATCAGATACCTCAAGACTGCATGTAACAAATACATAGAAATCAGCTTCCAGGATAGAGTTAGATTTTTTTAGTTCAGTTCCTCCTTTTAGTGACCACTAGCGAATATCGACTCTCCTAGTTACCTAGCAGGTGTATGTGGCTTTGAAATAACTCCCTTTCATCATCTGTTATGGTGGGACAATGTTTCCTTGTTTGGATGTCAGAGGTCAGGATTTAAAAAAAAAAGAAAAAAAAGAAAATATTGATTTGATGACTAGCCCTCCTCACTGCTACAGTTATACATGTAAGAGAGCTGCCATTAAACATTACCTACTCATTCCAAACATGGTGTGATGATGCTGTCAAGAGCCATTGTGACAAATGAGGGCGTAACATTTCCCTGACCCAACCCAACTTTTGGGGAATGGTTGGATAGTGATGGTAGGAATTGGAACTGGAGAAAACGATTTGGGTGTGCCCAGCCCTGCCTAGCCCTGCCCTGCCAAACTGTGCGTGGCAGTGCTGTGGTAGATCTGACAGAGGCAGTGCTGTGGTAGATCTGACAGAGGCAGTGCTGTGGTAGATCTGACAGAGGCAGTGCTGTGGTAGATCTGACAGAGGCAGTGCTGTGGTAGATCTGACAGAGGCTGTGCTGTGGTAGATCTGACAGAGGCAGTGCTGTGGTAGATCTGACAGAGGCAGTGCTGTGGTAGATCTGACAGAGGCAGTGCTGTGGTAGATCTGACAGAGGCAGTGCTGTGGTAGATCTGACAGAGGCAGTGCTGTGGTAGATCTGACAGAGGCAGTGCTGTGGTAGATCTGACAGAGGCTGTGCTGTGGTAGATGGGTAGTTCTCAGGAACATGGGTCAAATGTGTGACATGGACCTTCAAAAATAAACCATTGAGTAAGCACTTGCTAATTAAATATGTGATGCCCAATACTTCAATGCAACAGTAACTGGAAAAAGTTGTAAAAAATTTTCTTTAGTTTGTCTTTTGTGGAGGTATTTAGAAGACGACTTGAAAAATCGGGCAGTTGAAACAAGGACACGAAATGAACAGAAAATTAATTATTCAAAAATGATATTAAAGTATCAGGAACATTTTACCCTTTCTAATACTCTCATTTGGTCATTTCAACATTATCAGGTTTGATTTTTTTTACTTTTTGTACCTTAAGCATATCATTTGGGTGGTAGTTTGTTGATCAGTAAAATGGACTCACAATTTTGTCAACAAACTTCTCTGTAGGACCTTGAAAAGAAATCTTGATCAAAGTAAATGTAATAATTCAGTTGTAGATCAAGATATTGTTACATGTGAATTTCATTTAGAAAGATAAAATTAGTGTTTGACAAATAATGTTGCATAATCAGGTTTGACGGGCAGTTGAAACGAGGACCGCGCAGTTGAAACATGGACACCAAAAGCACATCAAGACATTGGGCTGCATCACCTTAAAGTAACTAACTTCTGTAATGTGTACTAAAACAGCCATTCAGACATAACAAACACATTTTTCATGACAAAGGTCAACATTTATAGGCTGTCAAATGAATATGCATCCCGGGAGATGGACGGGTGTCCCAGAAATGCTGTGATCTGGTCCCGAGAAATCCAGGTCTCATCAGGCTCTTTCGGGTAGGTGAACTGCTTAGACCGAGGTGTGTACGGGGGCCTGAGGCAGCTGACAAAAGTCTCTGTCCCATCAATGTCCAGGACCTAAAACACACAGTTATAAATTGATTAACAATAATATTCGAAGAAACCTCTCAGAGACAATATTAACCAAAAACCTTGCAAATTTTGCCTTTTTAAAACATTTTTAAGCCAAGTTACTGGAGTTATGTGTTTCTTTTGTCATTACCTTGCCTCTGTGAAATGAGCTAATGTGGACTATGCACACACAAAAAAAGACCTTTGTTTACCACATGAGATTAGCTTCTAAATAACTTATACAACAAACAACTGAGGACAAAGACCTAAGAGGACAAAGCCTACCTTCGCAACATATTCCATGGCACTTTGACCTTTGCTGCTGTGGAACACCACCCTCAGCCAGTCTCCCTTGGTCACAGTCCTGTAAACAATGTTCAAAATTGTAATGGATGTAGTCAATAAAAGCCTAAAAAAAAAACATCTTTGTGCTCAAATTTGTACAATTGAACCTCTCTGTATGAAAAAAATGTGAGTTTGAAATATGTTTTTTTATATTTGTGTTTCTTCAGTGATTGATTATCCAAAAACATCTAAAAACGGTCAATACAGAGAATAGTGACACAGCTATTTATCAAATAAATGCAAAATGTGAAAGCATTCATGACAAATTACTGTAGGTAAACAAGCCCCACTGTACCTCTTAGGGGCGGTGATCCCATCCTGGTCCATGGCAGAAGGGGCAGTGTTCACAGGCACACCAAGGTCCATGAAAATGGCTGGCTCGGCACTGTCAGGCTCATCATGGGCAGGAGAGGCAGGCTCATCATGGTCAGCATTGACAGGCTCATCATGGGCAGGGGAGGCAGACTCAACATGGTCATAAGGGGCAGGGGAGGCAGGCTCATCATGGGCAGAAGGGGCCGGCTCATCATGGGCAGGGGAGGCAGGCTCATCATGGGCAGAAGGGGCCGGCTCATCATGGGCAGGGGAGGCAGGCTCAGCATGGTCATAAGGGGCAGGGGAGGCAGGCTCATCATGTTCAGAAGGTGGAGGGGAGGCATGATCATGGTCAGAAGGGGCAGGGGAGGCATGCTCGTCATTGTCAGAAGGGGGAGGGGAGGCAGGCTCTGCGACATCAGGCAAGACGATGACACGACGGGCACGAGGCTGCTGACGACGGCCAGGCGGCTGCTGACGACGGGCACGGGGTTGCTGTCTTCTTGGCTGGGGAACACAGGGCTGCCGTTGTCGTGCTTGGGGACAGAGTGTCTGCGAGGACCAAGGACCAACAACCTCCAGGAAAGTGCAGTCCCCGATACCAGACATGCATGGATGGCATGTGCAGGTCAGATGGCGAGACTGGATTTGGCCTTGTTCCACGCATTTAACAGAGTGAAACATGCGGGTGCCCTTGACAGTTTTTGCTGGCCTGTCAGGTCGGTCTCGATTGATGGTCCCCTCGGGAACCCAGAAGAATGTGCGAAGGAAGTGACTGCAACCATGGACAGGTGGCGGTTTCCGAAGCGACGATCCCTGGAGGTAGTTGTAGACATCCTCTGCGCTGGTGACCACTGCGTTTTCAGCCACAATTGCAGTCATCATGTGGTTCTTGACAACCGCACTCTCTCCGTCAGATGGCCCTTTCCCGTGACGGGAACCGAAGAAATTTCTCTCCAATGTGGCACCAAAATCCTCCAGAGCCCGCGATATGTCGGCAAATGGACCCTTGCTTTTGTACTGAGCCGCACATCCGTCTGTCCATTGGACAATATGGTTGATAGTAAGGCCGCGCTCCTGCTGCAGGTGGTCCACAGTCTTCACCATGAAGGCTTGTACTGCATGGAAGTCGTGCTTGCCATCATTCGAAATGAACACCAGTGACTCTGTTGTCGTTGTCTCACAGGCTGGGCATTTGTAGTATGCCACAATGGGGTGGAGGGTCACGGTGTCATGATGCCAATGGGCCGCCTGGACCTCTTGCTGGTACTGGCAAGTGAAGTTTTCAGCGAAGTCCAGCACCATCATGACTGTTTCCTGGGGAAATGGTGTTGCATTACGCAGGGTGGTGAACTGTCGGTGCTGCCAGTCAGCTCGGAACAAATGTTGCGACAAGAACTTCACCTCCGCCTTCAGTTCCTCCAGCAAAGTTGCGAGGTCTCCAACCTTTGTCACGAGGCACTTGCGGCTAACCGGTTGTCCGCGGATCACTCTCATCTGGTTCTCCCACCGGTACCACTTCATCAGATCGCCTTGATCTGCGTCATGCAGAGGCTGCAGGTATACGTCCATCAGATCCGCTGAACATTGTTGGCAGGTGCTGTAACAGCATGACTTTTGCTTCGGGTCGCAGGTGATGATCCTTACAGCAGCTCGCTCGTTGGTGATCACACATTGGTATTCCCGGCGCTGGGTGGCCACTGCTTTCACTGTGTCCAGTTTGAGGCTGACGTTCGTGCAGTACTCGCACAAGCATTGACGCAACTTCGCTTGGGACATAAGGCGGACATTGCTTGGACGACATTTTGCAAACGACGAAAAGGGAATGTTACCTCCTGCTGCCGTGAAATCCTTGTGGAGCTCTCGCAAAGGTCTTTGAAGAAAAGAAGCTGCCGTTCCAGTCTTCTTGCTGACTAATTTCTTATCTGGTAGCACTGTCGCAGTTTCCTCCAGAAAATGTACGACCGTCTCATTTCTTGCGGCGTTCGTTTCCACTCTCTGATTGCTTTTCTTTCCTTCTGCATGCCTCTTCAGTGTCTTCTTGTTCACATTCAATAGAAGTGCCATGTCACCCATGGTGCCCGAAAAACCCCTTTTTGCAATTTCAAGAACAATTTTCCTTGTATTTCGGTTGTCCACAAACTGCTTTGCTCTGAGTTCTCTGACTGTTTTTATGAAGTTCCGGCCTATTTCTGCTTCGTGGGTCAGGTCTGGATTTCTGGAGTAAAACAGTAGCTTCTTTCTGGGTGTGGAAGTATGGATGAGGGCTTCTACAGTATGGACGTACTTTGTTGGGCTTTGTGGAAGGGATGCCTTTGCCCTCTGGAGAGCCTTCCTTTGAGCCGATCCTGTTCTTTCATCCAAATCTATGGAAGACGGAGTAGAAGGTTCCGATTTTGGCTTAATTTTCTTTGCCGCATAGTCACCTCTTCTTTTCCTGTTTATTGCTTCTGTTGTCTTCCAGTGTTGGAGTGCCCTTGAATTTGCCCTTGCCAGTCTCCACTTCTCTCGTTTGGCAGCTTGGGCAGAAACATCTGTTCTGGTGACTCTTTTCTTTGGCTGTGTAGTTTTCTCCTCCGCTTTCCTTTTCCTTGAGTCACTGACCCTTTGCTTTCCCTTTTCTATATATTCTGCTCTCTGTGTCTCATCCATTTTATCCCTATATTTCTGGCACTTTTTTCTGTTCTTCTCCAGGTATGCTGCGTACACCTCTGGATTTTCTTTTCTCTTCTGGCGATACAGCCTACATCTTTCTGCCTCGGTCAATTTTTTCTGTGGAGGAAGAGGTGTGGCAGCTGGAGGAGGTGGGGGTTGACTTTGTCCATCGCCTTGCTCAGCTTGACATTTGAGTCGGCAGCTTTTACGGGGAGACACCATACTGAAAAAGATTGACCTTGACAAGTTATATCCCTCCATTACAATAAACAGAAATGTATAGATTTCCAGATAATAAAGGTGACACTTCATGTCACGATTGTTTTGCTGGTTTGCCAAAACATTTTCCAGCAATTACAGTCCTAAAGGTTTTAACTTTGTTACAACTGAAAATGCTTCTAAAGGACCAAAAAAACTGCAATAATGGTAGTCATCAAGCAAGAGAAAGAAACACAAAAACTAATAAGTAATTATACAAACCGACATCAATAGTAGTCTTGTGTGAGAAAACCAATTATACTCCATTTTACACATTTAAAATTAATATTTGTGAAATTCCTGTTTAATGTTTAGCTTATCTAGAGTTTTTGTATAATAATAACATATTGCTTTGAGCGCAGCGCAGACTGCAAAGAGCCAATTCAGGGTTATAGAGTTTTTGTCCAATGAAGACACCACAAACATTTTCATTCCATTACTGCTTCCTTCATTAAAGTTAAAAAAAAAAAAAAAAAAAAAAAATCCCGATTAAAATAGGATTTTCCTTTGACTTTAAAACTTCCATTACATCCACAACACAGCTTTTCTTCAACAAACAGGATAGTGGGAATCTGCAACTTCATTTATTGCCACAGTCGAAACACGGCACGATCGCTTTGGCGTCTTTGTTACGACTGACACACTTTTTCGTCATTGCGGTGATCACAAAATAATACAAAAGATTTTTTTCATTCAGTTCAAATACGATCTTAAACAGGCGATACAAAATTACCCCCTTTGGGTCTACAAATGTTCAGATGCATAATTAAAAAAACACATGCAGTCGAAACAAGACACCATGATTCAACCACAGAGAGTGTGTCAGTCGTAAACAGACACGATGCCGATATGGGCAGTCGAACGAAGACACCACGTGTGATTTTCCCACGTGGCGTCCTGCTTCGACTGCCCTTTCGAACCCGAATCCTATGATTTCAAAGAAACTAGATAAATACCATCAGTAATCGTTCACATACGTTGCCAAAATGCAGTCTACTTCAGTTTAAAACCCAGCAGAGAACTTTCGTTCCAACAGAAATCGATTTGTGAGAGAAATTGTCCGTCGACCTTTCAATTCCAAAAATAGATGCGCTGCATTTTTTTTCGAAAAAATATTCCGCACGTCTATTTGCACCTGGAAACAATCAATGCTTTAGAACCAAAGAAAGGATAAATCGTTTATGCAGATTTACAAAGCATTATTTCGGCAGAAAAATATCACACGTGTTGGAAATCTTACCTTTATCGCCGAAGGGACTGACACGGCGGGCAGTCGCAACTTCCGATTGTGCACAAGACACGAAATGGAAGCACGTGTTTCTCTCTGCAAACTAAGTGACCAATCACAGCTTCCCATAGATGTGAACCTCCGCCAAGAACACGCGCACGATACGTGAACAGAAAATAGTTCTCAGATGTTCCACAATGTTTGGGAAGAAAAAAAAACAACTGGTCAGTCGAAACACAAACATTTGGACACGAAGCCGATTTGACAAACATTTTGGGCCATCCTACAGCTCAATGATTCTGTCACACTGTAAATTTAGTTCCATTGTGGAGCTATTTCCGCCCACGAATACATATGTGTAAAAGTAGTGCAAGAATGTGTACCTGGCACGTTCAGGACTTGGAAACAAGTTTGGAGATTCGTCGGACACGAAGCGTTTCGACTGACACGCAAATTTCGGTAATAAAATTATCAAAATTTGGAAGTTAAACTACAAAATCGACATATTACCCGTTAAACTACTTATATCTTCTCTGTAACTCACAGTGATTTCTCCCATTTGGGTGAAAATAACAGAGGAAAGTTTGTGAATTTCGGAGGCACTGTTGTCATGTCACAAAATGGCCACGCCAAAGATAGCTTTTTTCAACACATAAACAAATGTATAAGACACAATAAAAGAACAAAACATTTGGCGTTTTGGTGAATATATCTTTATTATGTCACAAACACAAGTAGCAAATAAAAACATTGATACACATAACTAAAATCCGACTTTTAAACGCTGAAAGTATGCACCCCCCCTTTGACCCATGTTCCTGAGAACGACCCAGATCTGACAGGCAGTGCTGTGGTAGATCTGACAGAGGCAGTGCTGTGGTAGATCTGACAGAGGCAGTGCTGTGGTAGATCTGACAGAGGCAGTGCTGTGGTAGATCTGACAGAGGCAGTGCTGTGGTAGATCTGACAGAGGCAGACTAGGAGGGAGTTGGAGAAAGAGTGAGTCAGCCCTGCTCAGCATGTCACTGCAGGGTTGTGCCTACAGTGGATGGAGAGAGTGCGCATGTAGAAGGAAGGAAAATGAGCTCATCCTGAATGAATATTCATCACTGGTTTCATGAGATTCACAGTGAATAAACTTCTTTTTCAAATGTCATGTGTGCCAGTTGGTATTTTTCACAAGGTACATCTGATGAATATGCAGTCAGCACTTAGTATGTAAACAAGCTTTGTTGTAAACAAGTAGCAGTGTTATAATAGGTCTTGCTCAGAGCGGCATGTAGTTTGTATTGACTAGAAGAAAAATTTACATGTTGGTATTTTCTCTTATTACTACCTTGGCCTAGAACTTATACACATTATCCAGTCTTTAAGTGACTGTGGTAATGTTTTTGGCAATTCTCATTATACTGCAGTTGAAAAATTTGGTCTACCCAGGGTATGATAATAAATATACAGAACATTACAGTTACTTTTTTTTCTCCCAAACTGAGAAGTGAATACACACATAGGCCTATCTTAGCACCAGTGCATTAATAACAGAGGATTATCAAGATCTATAGGTCGGCATTTGTTGTCAGACTGTTAAATGCCGGATGGTGTTTTTGAAAGGAGTGAAAGCCATTCAGTTACTTTATTGGCAGACTATCTAAGACTGGTTGTGTATTTATTCTGTGGTGTGTGGCTGTGTGCCATTCTGCCTGAGTGTATTGATCCCTGTGTGTGACTCCCTGCCGGGAGTGGCCACTGGGGCCATTCACAGCCCTGCCTATTCAAAGGCATGGGTTTATTTTCCTGCAGTTGTGTTGATTTTCCACCACTGATGGAGATTTCCCTGCGGAAGTGTTGACTGGGCAAATTCTCAGTGGTGTTTTCTACTTTGTTAGATTACTAGACAGAGTGAAATTAATACGGCGAGAGCAATATAGATGTTTATCTTGGCAAGAGGACCTTAGACCTTGTAATGTCCAAACGTGTGCTCTCCAGCATATTTCCTTTTATTGCCTCAAATTGCTTGGGTGGCAGAAAACAGTGCATTTGTTGTCATTCACTGAAACCAGAATCTATGAAGTGGTAACTGTGTTAAAAGTTAAACATTTAATACATTAATTTTTATGTTACTTTGATATTTTATTTCAAGAAAGAAATCAAGAATGAACTGGTTAGTATAGATCTGTCACCTCTAAACAACGAACATGAGAGCTTGCACAGGAGAATGTCAAGCTATCAAGACAGAATTTAGCGTGTTTTGGTGATTTTTCTTTGGTTTTCGAAAGCATTTGAAGTGTAGGTCTCTGTGTCCAGCAGCACTAATAAAGAAAAATCGCAACCACTCATATTATTTATATTCGAAGGAAATTGGTTTTCTGTCTTTGGTTGGTGATCTCCCAGTACAAAAACTTGAAGCTGCCCTGACAAGATGTTTTGTAATCAGGCATGGTCAGGGGAGTTGTGGCAGCCGTGTAATTCAGCGTCCTGTGGGACCGGATGCCAGGAAGAATGTATGGAATAGGACTGCTTTTGCATGTCATGTTACATTAATGCAAGGATTACATGTATAATGGTTCGGATCGATACTGCAATGTTTGTCTGTCAATATGGTTAATAGCTATCCTTTGATAAATACTGCTCTGAGAAAGTGAGATGGGTTTTGCAAAAGCAGTCCCAACACATCATGCACTATCCTCACGTGGGACTAGATGTACGTTTCATTGCAAAAGGATTTTAAAATGTTCTGGGATGAGCTTCCACAAAGGCCAAAGCTTTTTCTCGTGAGTAAACCTGTCCATGCAGGTGCTTGCTGTGAGCACTCATCTCTGAATATTTTAAAATCCTTTTGAAATGAAACATGCCTACAGGTGGTCCTGCAAGAAGCTTGCGAATGATGTGTTAGGATTGCTTCTGTGAAACGTGTCTCTGTACAGTTTGGGTCTACAGAAATAAGGCAATTTTATCATTCTACATTTTGTGCATCTGAATGCTGGGAAGAGATAATGGAATAGAATTATGTGCATTAGTTTTGCTGAGGACATGTGTATTGTGTGTAGTGTGTTGGATCATTATTGCAGTGTCTGTCTGTGTGTCCAAAGACATGCCTGGACAGAATTGTCAGAGCAGCCTGGACAGAATTGTCAGTGCAGCCAGGACAGATTTGTCAGTGCAGCCAGGACAGAATTGTCAGTGCAGCCAGGACAGATTTGTCAGTGCAGCCAGGACAGATTTGTCAGTGCAGCCAGGACAGATTTGTCAGTGCAGCCAGGACAGAATTGTCAGTGCAGCCAGGACAGAATTGTCAGTGCAGCCAAGACAGATTTGTCAGTGCAGCCAGGACAGATTTGTCAGTGCAGCCAGGACAGCTTTGTCAGTGCAGCCAGGACAGATTTGTCAGTGCAGCCAGGACAGAATTGTCAGTGCAGCCAGGACAGAATTGTCAGTGCAGCCAGGACAGAATTGTCAGTGCAGCCAGGACAGAATTGTCAGTGCAGCCAGGACAGAATTGTCAGTGCAGCCAGGACAGATTGTCAGTGCAGCCAGGACAGATTGTCAGTGCAGCCAGGACAGAATTGTCAGTGCAGCCTGGGCAGAATTGTCAGTGCAGCCTGGACAGAATTGTCAGTGCAGCCAGGACAGAATTGTCAGTGCAGCCAGGACAGAATTGTCAGTGCAGCCAGGACAGATTGTCAGTGCAGCCAGGACAGATTGTCAGTGCAGCCAGGGCAGAATTGTCAATGCTGACTCCATGATGTGTTTCAGGTGAACGTCCGCGTGACCACTATGGACGCGGAGCTGGAGTTTGCCATCCAGCCCAACACCACTGGAAAACAGCTCTTTGACCAGGTAAGCCTTGGGTTTGCCCTTTCACTGGCACTTGAAAGCTGATTGGTGAGTTTCACCTCCTGATGCTGATTGATTCCTCTTGAAAAAGCACCCGTTCACAATGCATTGCTCATTCCACGCCATTTACAACCTTGAACCATTTTCTCTCTCTAGTCTAAGGCCGTGGTGATTTTGGATGTCTACAGGTGGTGAAGACCATTGGGCTGCGAGAAATCTGGTTCTTTGGCCTGCAGTATGTAGACAGCAAGGGCTACACCACCTGGCTGAAGCTCAACAAAAAGGTACGAGGCTTCTAGCAGCCTGTGCTCGAAGAGTAACAGTTTGCATACTGGGTATTATTGTAATCTATTTCTGCTGGGGGGAAAAAATCATAAGTTACTTGCTAATTTACATGCACAAACTTCTGTTGAATTCATTGTTTTTGCAATTTTGGGGTTTGATTTGAGAGTATCTGTAGGCTGATTTGTATGTAAACACTTACACAGATGTAATGACAGTTGATTTGTAAGGATCTGACTTTACCTTTTTTGGGGTCTTTATTTTGTCGCATGAAGTCAGATCTGATCACATTTGCAGTGTCCAAACAATGAATTTTGCCTTCTGCGACCATCCATGAACTTGCTCAGTAAAATTTAGAGTGTGAAGTTGAATATGACTGCTTTGTCGTAAACTTTACTGTGAATTGTCCGTGTTCGTGTGTGTGCGCGCACGGTGTTTGTTCACAGTCCCATATTGAAATGCCCACCACGTTCATATGTCACTGTGCTTGTCCAAATTGCTAACTTAAAATGCCCCCATGTTCATGTGTGTCACTGTGCTTGTCCAAATCGCCAACTTGTAATGCTCCCCCCATTCTCATGTGTGTACCTGTGCCTGTCCTAAATCCCAAATTGAAATGTCTGCCATGCTCATGTGTCACTGTGCTGGACAGGTGATGAGCCAGGATGTCAAGAAGGAGACCCCCCTGCAGTTCAAGTTCCGGGCAAAATTCTTCCCTGAGGACGTCTCTGAGGAGCTCATCCAGGAAATCACCCAGGTAAGCAGCACCCTCCCTGCCTCTCTGTCTCTTGAACTCTGAACTTTCATGGAGCCATAACATCAGGCCGGTATCTGCAACACCTTTAGGGAACAAACTGCTCAGAAGTAATTTGGGGACCCGTGAGATGGAAGATGATAAATGATAGTGAGGCAGTTGCTTGCTAGGTGACCCTGTGTTTGATACCTTATCCAGTAGCTCAGTCGGGGGCAGCCCCAAGCAGCTCATTTACTTGGCCACTAGAAGATGCTGTGTTGGTGGTAGTCAGAAAGTGCAGCCCTGTAAGTGTGAAATGGTTACTAGTGTGGAACTCCATTTTGGGAAGTGCTCTCAGTTGTATCATGGTGACTGAAGAGATGGGGATGATTAATGTATACTAGTCTGTCTTTATGTCGGTTAATATCAGAATTCTGTGCTTGCACATGTATTCATGTGCAGGGGGGGGGAAGAGAGCTTGCATCTGTTCTTTTCATTGTCTGTACTTCCTACTCTTTTCTATTTTGTTTAAAAAGAGCCTCTGTGTATTGATCACTCCCAGTATCTAAAACACCTCACCTTCCTCATCCTTAATACCTTGAGCATGGTTCAGTGCATCTTGCTAATACTGCACATGTCTGTGTTGCAGAGGATGTTCTTCCTGCAAGTGAAGGAGGGCATTGTCAATGACGAGATCTACTGTCCGCCTGAGACGGCTGTCCTCCTGGCCTCCTACGCCTGCCAGGCCAAGTATGGGGACTACCTCAAGTCCACACACAAGTCCGGCTTCCTCTCCAATGACCGCCTTCTGCCCCAGAGGTGAGTCCAGTGTTGCTGCGGCAGCCATGTTGATTTTCGTGGTGGCTTTTACTGTGATGTTCCGTGATGATGCTAGGAAGGGGAGGAGAGTTAGCTATTCCTAGTGATGGGTTTAGATGGTTGTGGTCATAGTTTTCCCCTGCAGGCTTTGAAGGGTGCTTCTACTAAGGTAGAGCTTTCTCTGTGTGTGTTGGTAAAGATTTGACACCTGGGATACAGCTGCATGCTGTTGATGCTTATTCAGCTTTGTGGATTTTATGTTTGTCTGGGGGTATTGTCCATTCCTCTACCAAAAGTTGCTTCGTGGATATAAACGAGGAGGATGGTTTTCTCCTTTGTGCTTCAACGTTCCTGGTCCGTTAAAGTCTCCATTCGGCATCTTGAGATTCTTTTGCTGATAGAGCATTTTTGCCACTGGTGTTAACGACCGTGATGGCCTTGATACCTATGAATGATGATGGTGGTGGTGATGGTGCTTAGAGTGGTGACAGTGAAAGTGGTGATGGTCAAGATGTAGATGAGTTATGGGACCCATGCAGATTTAATGTCACGTGTTACTGAGACAGAAAAGATGGGTGAGGGGAAAGGGGAGGACAGAAAGACAGGATGTGAAGTGCAGGCGTGCTACCTGTTTGACTTGATCATGCAATGATGCCTGAGACCGACTTTCTGTCTTGTAAGGACTGCTGGGAGCAATGCTGAAAACTCCCTGCTTCCCCAGAGGTGATTATCTGGTGCATGAGTCCCTTGTCCTGCTTTGGCTTGACTGGACTGACTCCCTACTGCCGCTTCTGGTAGTCTGGTCTGGTGGCCTTGCAGACTGGGCCCTGGTACAGACCCAGAAGATGGCCCTGACGCCACAGTCAGATGGTTTGCTTGTGTCTCTGTGATGTAACTTGTCTACAGCCACTCAAAGACCATGAGGCACACAGGATGATGATTGACATTGTTCTTATGGACTAAACCTGATGATGTAAAGAATTAATGTCTACACATTGACAATGTAGACATTTTGTCAGGGATCTCGTTCAGTTTAGTAGCTAAGGCACTTACTTGGATGTTCACTTTGAGGGTGTGATTTGGTCCTAACCAAGGTCCAAAACTTTTTTCTGAAGAGTTCAAGCTCTTTGTAAGGAACTTTCCCATAGAAAATTGTCACGACACTGATTAACTGTTTTTATATAACTTTCTGGTCTTAGCATGGCTGCTAGACAAATGACATCAGAAAGATTCATGCAAAACTCCTGACTTGGTTATCAGAAGCATTGTCTGTATCTATGCAAAAGACCAGCTTGATTGTATACGAAAAGATGGATAACCCACTTTATAATAATCATTGAAGGATGTAAGTTGTCCTTGGAGAATATTGGTGCTGCTAGAATAGTGATTGTCTAAATGTTAGATGTTGTAATTCACGAGATGTATGTGGCTGTTCACGTGAATATTGGAAAGTGGGCACCATCATGCACAGCTTTAGTAATGAGGGTCTGAATGTTTGAATTGACTCGAGCCTTTGGAGTTCTGTGACATGATCTGACCTGTATTTTTGATCTGCATGAAGGCGCTTTGTCTGTGTATTGCGGTGGAGGGTGCCAAGTGTCCTTATTCCTGGCTTCACCTCTGCACTGACCAGGATTAACTTCATAACCAACCATAGGTGCTCTGCAGAGCAATGTCATTAACCCTCTAGCATGCTGACCTGTAGCTGTGAGGGAGCTCTTGTCCACGAAAAGCCTTGTGACCTCCTTGACCTGTCTCTTTCTACCCCTGGTCTTGAAAATCTGTCCTGAAATGGCTTGCCTGTTTGGCCAGAGGACTCGCAGACATGAGGGCCGAGAGGATTTCCTTTTGTGTAGCTCTGGCGGCGAGTTGTACTCTGTGGATGTAGCTGTGTGAGAGTGGAGAAATCCGATGCCAGAGCTCTCGGTGGAAGAAGGCATTTTGTGGCCAGTCAAGTGATGATGGGTAGAAGTTGGTCTTGCCAGTTTGGTGTGATGAGGTGAAATTCAGTGAGTGCCAGAGTTGGCAATTTGAATTGATGGCAATCAGGCCCGCAATACGATACCGGAGATTCCAACACCTCCCGGTGATCTTTGTGATCATTATGTGCTTTGTCTTCTGGAATCCGGCGGTCTGTCTTTTACCTACATAGGCCCACTATAATTTAGTGAGCAGGTAGCTCTTTTTATGCATTGTAGAATGCACAGGATGCTTGTTACAGGAATTTTGTCTCAGCTTTGTGTATGCACAAATGAATGTGCTTTTCTTCTTCTTCTTCTTCTTCTTCTTCTTCTTCTTCTTCTTCTTCTTCTTCTTCTTCTTCTTCTTCTTCTTCTTCTTCTTCTTCTTCTTCTTCTTCATTTTAGTTGATTTATAGATGACACAGTCTCATTTTGTATCCAATGATAGATAAACATCCATAACATGGCAAATTACATGGCCTTGTTCAGTCCCTTGTAGAACTGTGATGAACCTTGCTGTCTACTTGCAATTTTAGCAAATCCATCTTAACGATTACTTGTGCATTCATGTAAAAATTATAACTGTTGCCATCGGCAATGAACGTGTCATGATGCCTCTCCTGACAGGTCATGTCATTACAGGCTGAGCTTCGCATTCTTGTCTCAACGTCGTAGAAGCTTTTCTGTTGTTTATTTGGTGACTGGGATTCGTGTGGGAAGTAGGGGTAGGCCTATAAGCTGGAAAGTGCAGCATTGCTTGATGGAAACTTTGTGATTTCTTTTCATGAGTGCTGTCTTGTTCTTGCTCATGGTAGGTCTCATGCTAAATGTGTGTGTGTGCTTGCAATGATGACATAATGGACTTCTCTGTGGTTGAAAAATTCATAGGGACGCAATGGTAGACATGGTTATTGGTGGGTGTGGATGTTGTCCTCATTCTGTGAGGCTTTTTGGCAAGGTCTGTGCTGACGGTGGTGTGCTTGCCTCGGCAGAGTGTACGACCAGCACAAGCTGACCAAGGAGATGTGGGAGGAGCGGATAACCAACTGGTACATGGAGCACAACGGCATGATGAAGTGAGTTGTCCCCCTCTTGCTCTCTCTTGCCTATACTTCCCCTAGTGGATCCATGTTGTGTGTGTGTGTGTTAGTGTGAGTGTGTGTGTGTGTGTGTGTTAGTGTGAGTGTGTGTGTGGTTTTCTTTCCCTGTTTCTATGAGTTATCTTCATGTATACATGAAGTGCATGCACACGTGTGTACACACGCGCACACACACACACACGTGTAATCTCAATCTGGCCTCCTTTGGAAAGGAAGGGGGTTTACCCTAATTTTTGTTGACACGTGACCTTGACCTCAACATTAGCCGTGACACCCTGCAATGCCTGTGTGCAGAGAGGACGCCATGATGGAGTACCTCAAGATTGCCCAGGATCTGGAGATGTACGGCGTCAACTACTTTGAGATCAAGAACAAGCGCGGCACCGACCTGCTGCTCGGAGTGGACGCCCTGGGCCTCAATGTCTATGAGAAGGAGGACAGGTGGGTGCCACTTGAATGGAAACATCAGATGAGTTGGTCAGAATGGAGAGAGTCCACTTGGAGAGGAGCTGATGGTCTCTGCAGATGGACCTGTTCCAGTCACTTGGAATGCAGCTGGACACTAGTGCCTAATATCTAATGGGGAAAAAAGATGACAGGGAAAAAAATCTTTCGGAGAGTGTTTCTGCTTTAAGATGAGGTTTTGAGAAGAGACTGTGCGTACTGGCGTTTAAACTGAAACAGCAGCTTGAGTGGAATGGGAATTTCAGACTTTGCATTTACAGAAGCTGATCATGTAACTGCTGTCGGGGGAGAAAAACGTCGGCTAATTGGTGCATGATTGGTAAGAGTGAAGTAGATGAGATACTAATTGTTTTCAAGGAAGTTTAAATGGCATGAGGTGAATGCCACAACACATTATCCACCAGTGTTCCATGCTGAGCGGTAGATCTTGCTCTCTGGTCACAGGTTGACACCCAAGATCGGCTTCCCCTGGAGCGAGATTCGCAACATTTCCTTCAACGACAAGAAGTTTGTGATCAAGCCCATCGACAAGAAGGCCCCCGACTTTGTGTTCTATGCACCGCGGCTGAGGATAAACAAGCGCATCCTGGCCCTGTGCATGGGCAACCACGAGCTGTACATGCGGCGCCGCAAGCCCGACACCATCGAGGTGCAGCAGATGAAGGCCCAGGCTCGGGAGGACCGCCTCAACAAGCAGCAGGACAGGTGCGTGTGTGTGCTTAGTCTTTCCCTGCAGGGGTGTCCTTGATGCTGCTGCTGATGACAGTGGTGGTGGTGATGATGATGACAGTGGTGATGATGATGATGACAGTGGTGAAGATGATGATGACAGTGGTGGTGATGATGATGATGATTATGATATGACAGTGGTGGTGATGATGACAGTGGTGGTGATGATATGACACTGGTGGTGATGATGATATGACAGTGGTGGTGGTGATGATGATATGACAGTGGTGGTGATGATGATATGACAGTGGTGGTGATGATATGACAGTGGTGATGATGATGATATGACAGTGGTGGTGATGATGATATGACAGTGGTGGTGATGATATGACAGTGGTGGTGATGATGATATGACAGTGGTGATGATGATATGACAGTGGTGATGATGATATAACAGTGGTGGTGATGATATGACAGTGGTGGTGATGATGATATGACAGTGGTGGTGATGATATGACAGTGGTGATGATGGTGTCAGTGGTGGTGATGGTGACAGTGGTGGTGATGGTGACAGTGGTGGTGATGGTGACAGTGGTGGTGATGATGACAGTGGTGGTGATGATGACAGTGGTGGTGATGATGACAGTGGTGATGATGATATGAGTGGTGGTGATGATGATATGACAGTGGTGGTGATGATATGACAGTGGTGGTGATGATGACAGTGGTGGTGATGATGACAATGGTGGTGATGATGACAGTGGTGGTGATGGTGACAGTGGTGGTGATGATGACAGTGGTGATGATGATGATGATATGACAGTGGTGGTGATGATGACAACGGTGGTGATTATGATATGACAGTGGTGGTGATTATGATATGACAGTGGTGGTGATTATGATATGACAGTGGTGGTGATGATGACAGTGGTGGTGATGATGACAGTGGTGGTGATGATGACAGTGGTGGTGATGATGACAGTGGTGGTTGACAGTGGTGGTGATTATGATATGACAGTGGTGGTGATTATGACAGTGGTGGTGATGATGACAGTGGTTGTTGACAGTGGTGGTGATGACAGTGGTGGTGATGATGCCAGTGGTGGTGATGATGACAGTGGTGGTGATGATGACAGTGGTGGTGATGATGACAGTGGTGGTGATGATGCCAGTGGTGGTGATGATGACAGTGGTGGTGATGATGACAGTGGTGGTGATGATGACAGTGGTGGTTGACAGTGGTGGTGATGATGCCAGTGGTGGTGATGATGATGATGAAGATGATGACAGTGGTGGTGATGATGATGATGACAGTAATGGTGATGATATGACAGTGGTGATGATATGACAGTGGTGGTGATGATGATGACAGTGGTGGTGATGATGATGACAGTGGTGGTGATGATGATGACAGTGTAGGTATGTCAGTGAAGCCATTTTGACGTCTGCGCAGAAGCGGGGAAAATGTGTTCCTGTTTTGAGCGGGCTTGCAAAACCGTGTCAACTAATAAGGCTTCTAGTGAGTTATCTATAGCTTGGTTGTCAACCAAATTTGGTGACAACAAAGTATACGATAAGATGAAGCGATATAAATTATTCGTAGCGTGCTCTTCCGGACGGGAAAAGAAAAAGAATAACGGCAAAATCAGCTCTTCAAAAGGTATGATAACATTTCTTACAACAGTTACAAAGGACGTCCAAAGTAATTTATATCGATAGATTACCATTTCAAGATAATTTTTGCCAAGTTTCATCGGCCTGAGTTGTTTAGATCAGTAGAAATTTACTTTATGCGAACGATCGTGTGACGGCCATTTCTCATTTTGAGCGATTTTCGGGTGATGACAAGACTGAATTTATGAGCATTTTGACTGTTGTTTTCAAAAAATAAACACGTGGATGTGGTTAAATGGACATCTTTGTGATAGTTTCTGGGCATTTACAGTGGCTCTAATCCTTTTTTGTGTGTGAGAAAACTGATTTGGTGATCAACAGGTACGCAGAGATTCTTGTCACGTGACCAAATCGCAGTATTTTGATTGACGGATTAGGTCTTTGCTGTCTGCTACATCGTGTATGTAGTGGTTTGTTTTGTTGTTTGTTTCCAGGCCCAGTATTTTTCCGTCTGTCAATACTTGGTTAGATCATCTGCATGATATAAGAAGCCCACCTGTCGAGTTGAGAGATAATTGAGCAAAAAACAACGGAGTTCTGGCCATTTGTAATACAAAGCATGCAGGTACACAGAGGTTCTTGTCACGTGACCAAATCGCAGTATTTTGATTGACGGATTAGGTCTTTGCTGTCTGCTACATCGTGTATGTTGTGGTTTGTTTTGTTGTTTGTTCTTAGGCCTAGTATTTTTCCGTCTGTCAACACTTGGTTAGATCATCTGCATGATAAAAGGCGCCCACCTGCCAAGTTGTGAGATAATTGAGCAAAAAACAACTGAGTTCTGGCCATTTGTAATACAAAACAGAGAAATTTGGGAACACTTTTCTTCACAAATATTGTAATCCTTCAAAAAACCGTCATTTTGTTAAATATTAACCGATTTTTAAATGGTTTTTTCTACAATGTTTCTACTTTTTATTGCTTTTTAATGGTGTATTTGAATCCTTCACCCCCCAAAAAAATAATTTCATTGTGACATACCTAGACAGTGGTGATGATGATGACAGTGGTGGTGATGATGATGACAGCCCTGTTCCCACATAAGAGTATTTTTGCGCCTAAATCTGGGGAGTAATTTGTGCACATTTCAGAATATAAAGAGAGAGAAAAAAGATAAGAAATATTTCCATGTTTTTTGTGGTTCATTTGTTTTCAAGGGCAGAATATTCCCAGTTCTGGGTTGGTTTGTGGCTATAATTTGACAATACTCAGAATTTTTTTTAATACTCCTTTTTAAAAAGTGTACTCTCTGTATGAGTGCACACAGGTCTGTGTTGACAGTGTGATGATGATGATGATGATGATGATGATGATGATAACAATGGTGGTGGTGGTGTCGTTGGTGATGAAGGGGATAGTGTTGATGGTAATAGTAGATTAGTTTATCTCACAGCAGTGTAATTTCAGGATTGCATATGTATGTGTGTAAGCATGTTCATGTTTGTGCATCTTTGCTTTTGCACACCAAATCATGTGATGTGTGTCCACATGTACAAAATAGGCTGAATGGTAGTATATGCATATCTGTGTGCATTGCTAACCACCGTGCATCTGTGTGTGTGTACAGGGCCATGATGGAGAAGATCCGTCAGGAGCGAGAGGAGTCGGAGAGGATCCGGAAGGAGCTGGAGGAGAAGCTTCGCATCATGCAGGAGGAGCAGGCCCAGAGCCGCAGGGGTGAGTCCATGATCTTCCTCTCTCTCTCTCTCTCTCTCTCTCTCTCTCTCTCTCTCTCTCTCTCTCTCTCTCTCTCTCTCTCTCTCTCTCTCTCTCTCTCTCTCTCTCTCTCTCTCTCCCTCCCTCCCTCCCTCCCTCTCCCTCCCTCCCTCCCTCCCCCTCCCTCCCTCCCTCCCTCATCCCACCCCCACCCCACCCCTGTGCTCTCTCTTTCTCCCTTATGCTTGGCCTCTCTCTCTCTCTCTCTCTCTCTCTCTCTCTCTCTCTCTCTCTCTCTCTCTCTCTCTCTCTCTCTCTCTCTCTCTCTCTCTGTCTCTGTCTCTCTCTGTCTCTCTCTCTCTCTCTCTCTCTCTCTCTCTCTCTCTCTCTCTCTCTCTCTCTCTCTCTCTCTCTCTCTCTCTCTCTCTCTCTCTGCACCCTTCCCTTTTTTGACTCACATGCGAAGCAAAAGTGAGTCTATGTACTCAGCCGTGTCGTCCGTCCGGGCGTCCGGGCGTCCGTGAAAAACTTTAACGTTGGATTTTTCTCGGAGACTATTAAGTCTATCAACACCCAATTTGGCATGATGGTGTATGATGACAAGGCCTCAAAAAACATACATAGTGACTTGACCTTGCTTCAAGGTCAAGGTCGCAGGGGCCATAAATGTTGTCTAAAAAACAGCCATTTTTCACATTTTCTCAATTTTCTCTGAAGTTTTTGAGATTGGATACCTGACCTATATATGGTATATAGGGCAAAGTAATCCCTATCTTTTGATACCAGTTTGATTGACCTTGCTTCAAGGTCAAGGTCACAGGAGCTCTTTAAAGTTGGATTGTATACATATTTTGAAGTGACCTTGACCCTGAACTATGGAAGATAACTCTTCCAAACTTCATAACATTGTAGTACACATGTTATACTTTCATCATGAGACACATTTGGTCACGTATCATCAAGGTCAAGGTCACTTTGACCCTTATGAAATGTGACCAAAATGGGGTAGTGAACCACTAAAAGTGACCATATCTCATGGTAGAAAGTGCCAATAAGCATCATTGTGCTTCCTATGTCTTGAATTAACAGCTTTGTGTTGCGTGACCTTGGATGACCTTGACCTTGGGTCAAGGTCACATGGAATTTGGTAGGGAAAATGTGTAAAGCAGTTCTTAGTGCATGATGTCATTGCTAGGTTTAATTGTTTGACCTTGACCTTGAAGGTCACTTGAAGGTCAGGTCATGTAAAGGTCAAGGTCATGTAAAGGTCAAGGTCTAGCATGTGAGTCGTATGGGCTTTGCCCTTCTTGTTGTTTCTTTGTGTCCCGCATAGAGTGAGTGTGTGTTTGTGTTTTCATGCACACTTACTCTTCCTCAGTCTCTCTTTATCCTGCTGTCAATCTGTTTAGAACTTACTGCCACAGGGCAATCTGCAGATGTTGACATCTGTGGGAGGATTTTCCCGTAATTGACCTGTTGCCTGGGGTTGCGTGGATGCGGAGGCTGGATGCATGCTGTAGACTGCATTGCTGATGAATGCCTGCCTCTGTGTCTGCAGAGATGGAGCTCCTGCAGGACAAGAACCGTGACTTTGAGAGGCAGACGGAGGAGTTCAACCGCCTGCGGGCCGACCTGGAGGCTCAGAAGGCGCACACGGAGGCACTGCAGCGCCAGTGGGAGGAATCCCAGCACATGGAGCAGGAGGAGCGCGAACGCCTGGTCAGTCGTCCTCTCTTCATCTGTCTGTCTGTCTGTCTGCCTCTCTTTGTTTCTGTCTGTCTCTCTTTGTTTCTATGTGTGTGTGTGTGTTTGTGTGTGTGTGTGTCTGTCTGTCTCTTTGTCTGTCTGTCTGCCTCTCTTTGTTTCTGTGTGTGTTTGTGTGTGTGTGTGTCTGTCTGTCTCTTTGTCTGTCTGCCTCTCTTTGTTTCTGTCTGTGTGTGTGTGTGTTTGTGTGTGTGTGTGTCTGTCTCTTTGTCTGTCTGCCTCTCTGTGTTTCTGTGTGTGTGTGTGTGTGTGTGTGTCTGTCTCTTTGTCTGTCTGTCTGCCTCTCTTTGTTTCTGTCTGTCTCTCTTTGTTTCTATGTTTGTGTGTGTGTGTGTGTGTCTGTCTGTCTCTTTGTCTGTCTGTCTGCCTCTCTTTGTTTCTCTCTTTGTTTCTGTGTTTGTGTGTGTGTGTGTGTCTGTCTGTCTCTTTGTCTGTCTGTCTGCCTCTCTTTGTTTCTGTCTGTCTCTCTTTGTTTCTTTGTATGTGTGTTTGTGTGTGTGTGTGTGTGTGTGTGTGTGTGTGTGTGTGTGTGTGTGTGTGTCTGTCTGTCTCTTTGTCTGTCTGTCTGCCTCTCTTTGTTTCTGTCTGTGTGTGTGTGTGTTTGTGTGTGTGTGTGTGTGTGTGTGTGTGTCTGTCTCTTTGTCTGTCTGCCTCGCTGTGTTTCTGTGTGTGTGTGTGTGTGTGTGTGTGTGTGTGTGTGTGTGTGTGTGTGTGTGTTTCTCTGTGTGTCTGTCTCTTAGTCCGTTTGTCAGTTTTGCTGTGTGTGTGTGTCGGTCTGTTTCTGTCAATCTGTCTTGTCTTTCTTTTTCCGACAGTGTGTTCGTCTGTTTCTTTGTTTCTATCAATTTTGTGTCTGTCTCTCACTCTCTTGATTGTTTGCCCCTTCTTCCTTTTTCTCTCTCTTGCCATTTTACCTAAACCCCCACGTGTGTGTGTGTGTGTGTGTGTGTGTGTGTGTGTGTGAGAGTGTATGTGTGTGCTGAATCTGTGATCCTCATTACCACCTCCTGCTCACTCTTCAACCCTGCCACAGGCTCGTGAGCTGCAGGAGGCCCAGTCCAACCTGAACCAGTACTCTGATCAGCTGACCAACAAGCAGTCGGACATTGAGTTGCTCCGACAGGAGGTGGAGCAGGCACGCATTGAGGCAGAGGAGCGCGAGCGCTTGAGGCAGGAGGCTGAGGAGAGGCGACAGAAGCTGGAGACCGAGGCCCGCGAGGCAGCGGAGCGCGCCGAGACAGAGGCCAGACTCCGCCGCGAGGCTGAGGCCTACAAGGTGCAGCAGATGGAGCAGCAGATTTCTGTCCAGAGCTCGGCCTCCTTGCATGTGCGGGAGAACGATCATGACGAGAATGAAGAGACGAATAACGAATTTGGTGAGTAGGAAGGATGGGAGAGGGGAATTAGTGTGTTTCCTGGTGTTGAAGGGGGAAGGATAGGAGAAGAAGAAAAATCTGTGAGTAGGGTATTGTACCCAAAGTGTGAGATAGTGCTGTGTGAGTAGGGTATTATACCCTAATTGTGAGTGTAACATAACATGTCGTAATGTCAAAACAAGACATGCATATGAAGGTGATCATGTAACTGACAATATTTTGTGCAGTTTGATTGGCAACACAAAATCTCCAGTTGCAACAGAATTTGATGAAGGAAATGGAGGTGAGGAAAGTATGCAGAGGTAAAGGATTATTTTAGGGAGATTCTGAGTTCATCCACCTTTTTTCTGTTGTTTTTACAATGACTGCTAGTGTGATTCATTGCAATCTGAAGGTTGTGACATAGAATATAAATCAAAAATGTAATAGTTTATGAGTATTTGTGCAGTTATCAGTGCTGATACAGTGTACAGCGTTTCTTGACCTCTGTGTCTTGCTGTCCACAGCCCAGGAGTTTGAGGACTACGGCAACCTGCCCCGACCTGAGGAGGAGCGCCTGACGGCAGCAGAGAAGGACAAGCGTCTACAGGAACAGCTTGAGGTGAGATTCAGCTCTGGTTGCCATGGTGACCAAAGAATGACAGGCTGGGAAGAAGTGTGGCGACTCCCAGGGCAGGGGTGGGTTGCTGCGAAGACTCTCCATGGCCCACGTGATGCTGGGTCGTACTTGCCTTACGCTGTACAGCATTGGGGATCAGCCCTGGGTCGCTTATGGCCTTCGCACCCGAAGCAACCCAATCTCTTGCCATGTTGCTTGCGGCCGGTTGCCTGCCATCGTGGCAGGCAATGCTGGTGACTGAGCTCTCACACGCTTCCGGTGACCTTTCACCTCTCGCCACGTTCGGTTTATGGAAGTGTCTCTGTATCAGTCAACGTGGTTGACGCCATTGTTGAACAAATTCTGTTCAGTGATAAACATTGACGTCATATGCAGGTGCTCTGTGATTGGTGGATTCACAGAGTGTGGCACTCCACTGTTCCAGAAATTAGAACAGATTTTACACCGAGCTGCTCGGTTGCAGGTGGCTTGGAAAGTTGCTTTGAATGCCAGTTGCTTTGAATGCCAGTTGCTTTCAACCGACATCACACACACAGTAATGCATGGGAAGCAATCGAGTTGAATGAGTGGAATTGCCTCGTGTGCGAAGGCCTTTAGGGACTGAATCACTGGTGAAGGAAGGAGAATGTACCTTGGAAGTGGAGATGATATTATATATTGATTGTAGGTTGTTTAACACTTTGAAAACTTTGATGTGTGGATGTGTTATCATGAAAACTTTGATGTGTGGATGTGTTATCATGAAAACTTTGATGTGTGGATGTGTTATCATTCTTCTGTTGGTCAGTAACTTGCTCATTGAGTGTGTGTGTGTATGTGTGTGTGTGTGTGTGTGTGAGAGAGAGAGAGAGAGAGAGAGAGAGAGAGAATGAAAAATGAGTGATTAAATGAATGGTGTTTTAGAAGCTGTCGGCCATTGTAGACTATGCAAGGCCACTGTTCACAAAAATCACTAGATTTTCTCGGAGAAAACGCTAGACAAGTCTCCATTTCCCTAGTCCTTGACCACTTTTGAATGGCATGCAAGTAGGTGGATGGGATGATTTAGTATTACTTCCAACCCACAGGAGCTAGAGAGAGCTCTCTCTTATCCTTCTGTCGGTGTGTGTTCTTCCCAGTCTGACCCTTGCACGTACACACCTTTGTCTTTAGGCTTGTTCAGGAGGTGCAGCGCTGCTCAGCGCTGCATGTGATTCACTCCTGAACAGCAATTTTGGGGCGTGATTCGCTCAGCGCTGAGCAGCGCTTTGCATCACCGATCCGAGGTGATTCAGACAATTTTGCATCATTTTCAAAATGGCGTCTTCGATCCCGCTCTGGCCGTCGATGCGTAAAATAACCCTCAGAAACATCATTTTAGGACTGGAATGGGCTATTTTTGCCCCAAGCGCTCTGTATGCGCGAATAATTGCAAGTAAGGATGACACAGTAGTGGACTTTATTCATGCAGAATACATTTAAACGTGCATAAACGATGTCTGTGGCAAAGAAAACACTTTCTTAGCATTTATCAACACAACATTGGGCGCAAAAGATTTACCTCCCCTTTTACAAGTGAAGCGCTGCACAAAATCTATGGTGTTCAGGAGAGGCAAAGAGCGCTCAATTGCCAACATGAAGCACTCATGCAGCGCTTTATACTCCTGAACAAGCCTTTTGTATGTGTGTTGGTTCCTCCCAATATCACCCTAGTGCATACACGTCTTTCTGTCTGTTGGTTCCTCCCTGTCTGACCCTTGCAAGTACACACATCTGTCTTTCTGTCTGTGTGTGTGTGTGTGTGTGTGTGTGTGTGTGTGTGTGTGTGTGTGTGTGTGTGTGTGTGTGTGTGTGTGTGTGTTGGTTCCTCCCAGTCTTACCTTTGCACATACACATCTGTCTTTCTGTGTGTGTGTGTGTGTGTGTGTGTTGGTTCCTCCCTGTATAACCCTTGCACTCTGCACTCTGACCACAGGCGCTGAAGAAGGACCTGGCTGATGCCAAGGAGGAGCAGAGTCTGACCAGCAATGACCGCCTCCACCAGGAGAATGTGAGGCAGGGCCGGGACAAGTACAAGACGCTCAAACAGATCCGACAGGGCAACACCAAGCGGAGAGTGGACGAGTTTGAGGCCATGTGAGCTTTTGGCACCGACAGCAGCAGCAGCAGCAGCAGAGGCAGAGGAGGGGAGGGAGCCAGCCTTGCAGCAGGCCGTCAGAGGAAGAGAGGGGGAGGAGAGATGGAGAAATTTACCCCTACACCCGTCACCATCGCCACCGATACCCAAGCTGCCGCCACCTTCACCGTTTGCCATGGACACCACCTGTGGAAGTACCTCCCCTCTGCTGGGTCAGCCTGCCCTGCTACTCGCTGTTGTGCGACGCACCTTGTCCTGTGCTGCCCTGAGGCGTTGCTGCAGCCCACTGTGTATTGCTGGGTGCTGTGCAGCCTGTCTGGCGGGGAACAAGAAAGACTTTGACAACTGTTGCCTTTCACTACCATCATCACTTCCACAGAATTCCCATCCCTTTTTTCCCCCCTTTTTTCCCCCCTTTTTTTCCTTTTTGCCAATGATCCCCTCCTGACTTGTCTATCTCTGGGACTTCATGATCATTGGCCAGGAATCTATCCCTCAAATGTTGCTTTATTAATTATGTTTTTGTTATCTTTGGCTTTGTAACTGTCCCTGTTGATTATGAGGAGGATGTGATTAATGAGTCCAGTAAAAGTTTGGTGTTTGGTTTTTGGTGTAAAACAGAAAGGCAAATGTAGAAGATAGGTGAAAAGAAATTGAAGTATGCTCTGGCAGTGTGGTGCTTGATAACTTGAAGAAACATGCTTGCCTTTGCCTGCTGCATTTTATATTCCAGATGAATTGGAGATGACAAGGTGTTTATACATTTATATAAGCAAAAGATATGAGAAGTATATTTTGTGAGATGAGGCTGTACATTTTGTGATCTCTGTGGATGTCTAAGGAAGCACTTTCTGAATGGATTGCATCTTGGCGAGTTGTTAGAATCAAAAGTTCCTATGGTGGTGATAATGGTGATGACTACTACGATGAGAACGGTGACGATGGATTTGATGATAAACAGGAGATTTTTAGCTGGCATATCCTTTGACTCTTTCATATCGCTTTGCCATCATCAGTCCTTCGTTGTTTGTTTTCAGATTGATGGCATGTTAATAAGTTGAGAAAAGCTGCAGAGTTGAGCTTCTTTTCTTTGCTGTGATCTTTGAGGATGAAAAATTCTGGGTGTAAAGCCGGCTAGAGTTCTAGAGGCGCCAAACTGAGAATGAGTCTTTGCCACTGTCTTGTCAACTGCAGAAAACCAGAATCGCTTGCTTCTGGTTCTGCCATGAGATTATTTCATGAGAGGTCCAAGTTTTCTGTCAAGAAATGTCCTTTTTTGTAAGTTGCACTTCTTTTTTCCAAGGAGTTGATTGAAAAAGGCATGTATTTCTGTGGAGAAGAGATTGATTGTTCTTTGTAATGGGTGTGGGCCAGTGTCCCAGAAGGTTCAAAGTGGAGGTTGGAATGGCGGGAGATGAGTCTGATATTGGCACCACATCTCAGTTTGTATCCAGTACTTCCTCTTACCTCAACAGACTCTCAGCTCCTCTCTCTCCCCTGCTCATCATTTATTTAAATTGTTATATCGGTCAGCACACATGCAGTGCCCATTTGTGCTAGACACATTGTAAATTATGGTTTAGGGTGATTTTTATATGCCTAATGCTGTGTGCTTGAAATTGTATCATAGCGGCTGTCTGCTTGAGCTGACATAGATTACTAATCCCCTTGTTGGGTCAGCTCACCGATCAGCACAGACCCGCAAGAACGGACTCTTTGTCAAACGGGTGTGTCAAGAACTGCTCCTGCGCCGCCAGTAGAAAAACTTTCTGTACTGGCTTCAGTCTTCAGGTCTCTGTGCCTGCATCCTGTGTGGAGGATTCTGTTTCAGCCCTAGCTGTGAGTCACCTCGGCACCTTGAACTGCTCTGTGAGAGTAGTCTGCAACATAAGCGAAGTGCAGACCCATACAGTCTAGTTTCACTCTGTTCACTCTCGGATTATTCTATCTGCCACGTTGTATCCAGCTCTAGATGGAGGTTTCCTCTATGTGAATATTCTCTGATGATTTGTACGCCCTCGTGTGTAGGGTCATCGTCAGTTTGGGGACTGGACCACACGCACACACACACGCACACACACACGCACACGCACACACACACACACACACACACACACACACACACACACACACACACACAAAAAGGGGGGAGGCTGGGTTCATGCTGTCATCTATGCAGGGAGCTCTGGGACTTGCGGCATTACCCGAGGACCACTGTGATGGCTGCCACGTACAAGTCCTGCCTTGGTCATGAGTAGTTGAACAAAGTATTGTCTCGACAGAAATGCTCAGGGGGTGTCCCTTTTTTTTAGGGGGAGGGTGTGTGTGAATGGAATGAGATGGGGGACTGTGTTATGTTTGCTTTTTCGGCCCCCCCACCCTCCCCCCTTGATTGTGCTTGTCTAATCATTGGCTGATTTATGATGCAAAGTCATTACTAGGTCTTCCCCTCCTTCACTGTATGTTTCTCTGTTGCCGTGTAGGTACAAGGATACTTGTGGAAGTTTACTCATAATGACTGATGGAATAGATTTCAAATTTGTAGCACCAGCCAGAATTATTGTCATGCATGGTAGGTTCCTGTGTTACATCCACTATTTCCACAAAATGATTAACTGCATTTGTGATAATCTTCTGAAATTGATTGATTGATTTGCACAGTCCACATCTGCTGGGTTGCAAGCCACTCTTGTACATCTGAAAGTTTTTTCTGCCCAAGAAGGTGAATTTTCCTGCAGTAGCGACCATTCCTGGTCATGGTGCTGATGTAGTTGTGTTGTTTCCTCGTCTCCATTCCCACCTTGGTTCTTCCCAGCCACGAGAGTTGGGGTGCAACAGTAGGACTGGTGACAGGCTTGAGCATCTTGTTCCATTCATCAGGACTGACAGGCCGTCGTGGAGTTAGAGCGCTTGCCCAAGAGACTAAATCTTTGTCTGGACTCGACTTGCACCCACTTTTTTTGACAGCCTGACAGGAAGGCCACCCCACTGTGGGCATCAACCTCTGTTGTGGATGATCACCACGCTTCCGTGCAGAAGCTGTGGGGGAGTTTTCGTATAGTATAGCATTGTAACCAGATGGGTTTTGTAAACAGTCATGCGTTTTTGTACTTAATTCAAATGGCTTTGACTCTAGTGCAGCATCTGCGATTCTCTGCGGCTTTTGGATCTAGCGACTGTGGTGACGATTTTCCAAGACGGGTGGAACTCTGAAGCTGGAGTAGGCGACTGACTCACATCATCCATATTCGCACAGCACATCAAGTCATACAGCATTGCATATATGTATATGTATAAATCATAAGGTATGTTGCATACGAACCAAGTATGTTATTCCTATGATTGGCAATAAACAGTTTAAATACAGAGATGCCACTTTGGTGTTCTGTCGTGTCTGTGCATGATTAGACCGGGAAGGTGTGGATGTATTCTTCCAAGGCATAAGAATATATACTTCATATCACCTCAGGAGAAACTCCCTTGACCCCTCCCCCTCCGCCTGTGAGTTGGGGGTGAGAATAGACTCACCATGACTCCCTACAAGATTTGTATGAGATGAAAGAATAGGGACATATTGACTTGCTCTTACTGTAATGGGCTTTCATGATAAATGCCTTACATAGCTAATAAAGTCTGAAAGACTAAACATCCATCCATCCATCCACTCCTAGTGGGAACTGTATAAGAACTCACTGTTGAGAAGAGTTTTAATTCTTTGTTAAAGATGGGTGTTTCTTAATGTTGTGGCCTTATATAGCCTACAAGGCTGATAGGCCCTTAAACTCCATCCATCCATCCATCCTAGTGGGAGGAAGATGTTTTAGGCCTGAAGGGGAGATATGCTCCAAAAGCTTGGCAAAGACTACCTTCACCTCGCAATGACAGTTTGTCAGACTGGATGTTGCCAGACATTTTTTTTTGGCTTGTTAGTCTGACCCTAGCCTCCTTTACCCAGTTTGGGAGAAACTATCCATGCAAACAAACCTCAGCAGCTGCAGAATGGCCACAACCAGCTATGCCAACACAATCCTCTCCACTGGCTCTCATAGTGAAATGAAACTGGCAGTCGTTGCCCTCAGATGCTTAAGTTAATTAATCGGTTCCATTTCTTCTTCAAGACTGCAGTCTTCAGGCTCCAATGGGTGCATGCCGCTGTCAGAGCAAGGGAGACAACTTGTCCCATCAGCTAGACCATCGTCACTACATGAACTTCTTCATGCATGCACGTCTCAAGAATCTTGGAGGCTCCTGAATACCTACCTTAATTGATAAGGCAACCAACAACCAAAAAAGTAGTTTAGGTAACATGAAGGAAACAAATAGGGGGGACCTCTATGTCGGCCTAAACTTTTTGACTTGCATGCGAAGCAAAAGTGAGTATGTACTCGCCCGTTTCGTCCGTCCGGGCGTCCGAAAACTTTAACGTTGGATTTTTCTCGGAGACTATTAAGTCTATCAATACCAAATGTGGCATGATGGTGTATGATGACAAGGCCTCAAAAAACATACACAGTGACTTGTCCTTGCTTCAAGGTCAAGGTCGCAGGGGCCATAAATGTTGTCTACAAAACAGTCATTTTTCACATTTTCTCAATTTTCTCTGAAGTTTTTGAGATTGGATACCTGACCTATATATGGTATATAGGGCAAAGTAAGCCCTATCTTTTGATACCAGTTTGGTTGACCTTGCTTCAAGGTCAAGGTCACAGGAGCTCTTCAAAGTTGGATTGTATACATATTTTGAAGTGACCTTGACCCTGAACTATGGAAGATAACTGTTTCAAACTTAATAATTATGTGGGGCACATGTTATACTTTCATCATGAGACACATTTGGTCACATATCATCAAGGTCAAGGTCACTTTGACCCTTATGAAATGTGACCAAAATGGGGTAGTGAACCACTAAAAGTGACCATATCTCATGGTAGAAAGTGCCAATAAGCATCATTGTGCTTCCTATGTCTTGAATTAACAGCTTTGTGTTGCATGACCTTGGATGACCTTGACCTTGGGTCAAGGTCACATGTATTTTGGTAGGAAAAATGTGTAAAGCATTTCTTAGTGTATGATGTCATTGGTAGGTTTAGTTGTTTGACCTTGACCTTGAAGGTCACCTGAAGGTCAAGGTCATGTAAAGGTCAAGCATGTGAGTCGTATGGGCTTTGCCCTTCTTGTTTGCAAGTTATATTACATGTTTTATGATAACGTTGTGGCCCCATATAGCCTACAAGACAGATAGGCTCTCAAACTCCATTCATCTATCCATTGTTAAGGATGCCAGATTAAGACTGTACACATTTGTGCGTGTATGTGTGTTTTAAGAAATGTCATGTACACAGTACATGTAGATTCATCTGAACACGAAGCAAAATTCTCTTATGCTGAAAACACTTTTTAAAGCTTAGATAATGCTCATAGGGAAGATTGGACAACACATAGTTTGTTGTTTAGTTTTGCCTTTGATTTCTGTATTTTTTCCTCTCTTTTTTGCCTTCTAGAAAGCAGCAATACTCTAAACTAATCCACAGAACTAAAAGATGATGGATGGATGGATGGATGGATGGATGGATGGATGGATGGATGGATGGATGGATGGATGGATGGATGGATGGATGAGGATGGATGGATGGATGGATGGATGGATGGATGGATGGATGGGGATGGATGGATGGGGATGGATGGATGGATGGATGGATGGATGGATGAGGATGGATGGATGGATGGGGATGGATGGATGGATGGATGGATGGATGGATGGATGGATGGATGAGGATGGATGGATGGATGGATGGATGGATGGATGGGGATGGATGGATGGATGGATGGATGGATGGATGGATGGATGGATGGATGGGGATGGATGGATGGGGATGGATGGATGGATGGATGGATGGATGGATGGATGGATGGATGGATGGATGGATGGATGGATGGATGGATGGATGGATGGATGGATGGATGGATGGATGGATGGATGGATGGATGGATGGATGGGGTTTAAGGACCTATCAGCAATGTAGGCTACACAAGGCCACTCTGAATGAAGAAGTAGTTGCCAGAGAGAGAAGGTACATTCCTGTGTGCCTGCCCCTACTCAGCCCAGCTAGTGCAGAGCTCCACGTTGCTCCAGGAGTGGTGATCAAGGAGAGGGTGGACTGCTTGCATCAGCAAGGTTCACCCAGGAGTAAAGTGTGCACATCTGACTTGGTTGGACAGAGGTCGTGTTGTGGAAAAAAATTGCCTTTGATTTAGCGATGAGCCAAAGGAGATGGGGGATGGTGGATGGGAGTGGGGTGAAGAATAATAAAGTGATACTCTCCTGACTTTATAGAATTTAGATCTATGCACTCACACGAAGGTTTGCTGAGTGGATTTTATGATCTTCAAGGCCACCTTAAAAGCATTTTTAATTGTTCTGTGTACTGCACCCTGAGGTTATATTGCCTGTTGAGTAAGGGGAATGAATTATCCCTCCAGGTTTACTGGAGGTCCTCACAGCTTTATCTGTCTGTCTGTGTCTGCCTGTCTGTCAGTCCCGACTTAACGGCTGATATCTCAAAAACTACTGGACGGATTTCCTTGACATTTTGCACACTTACTGGAAGTTAGGTCCGATTGAATGTATCAAATTTTCAGAATCAAGGTTTGAAAAGAAAGTGACTTTTTTACGTTTTGGTGTTGCAAAAAAGGCAAGGGACGGAACTCTGTCCCGACTCAAGGGAAGTTTTGGCATGTGTGACGTGATCATTTGACGTCGAATAAAAACCGCTGGCGCTGAACCTCCAGGTTTTGGCATAAACCCCCCCCCCCCCCCCCCCCCCCCCCCAATAAAGCTGTGAGGACCTTCAGTAAACCTGGAGGGATAAAAAAATCGAATACAGGACGTTTCGTACCCTGGACGTTTCGTACCCTGGACGCAACGTACCCTAGTCGTTGTGTACCTCATTTAGTCGATTCGTACCTTTTCTACCCTAACCCTAACCCTAACTCTAACCCTACGGTACGAAACGACTAGGTACGAAACGTCCAGGATACGAAACGACCCGCATCGTAAAAAATCCTTCTTTCTCCTTCACCAATGTTCTCGAAATTAATCCGTCTCGAAAATCTCCTCGAAATTACGGCACGTTATTCGACGTCAAATGATCACGTCACGCATTTTGCATTAGGACTCTGTTGTAGCGTTTTCTTTGCAACACCAAAACGTAAAAAAGTCACTTTCTTTTCAAACCTCGATTCTGAAAATTTGATACATTCAATGGGACCTAACTTCCAGTAAGTGTGCCAAATGTCAAGGAAATCCGTCCAGTAGTTTTTGAGATATCAGCCGTTAAGTCGGGACTGACAGACAGAAAGACAGACACACACACAGATAAAGCGAGACCCAGAATGAAAAAAACCGCTGGCGCTGAACCTCCAGGTTTTGGCATTAAAAAAAAAAAAAAAAAATCGGGTTCGAACCCGCAACCTCTCGAGAAAAGAGGGGGAAAAACACACACACACACAAAAACACAAAAAACCAGGTCGGGTTCGAACCCACAACCTCTCGAAAAAAGAGAGAAAAAAAGTTTCCAGCGCAGAATCGAACCTGGTCACGCATGACCAAGAGTCCAACGCTCTACCAGATGTGCCATTGGAGAACTGATATGACTGAGTGTTTGTAAAGCATTTATAACGTTCTTTTCCGTAAACCCCCTTGGTTCGTATTTTGCACTGTAAATTGTAGAAAAATGGATGATAGTTCATGAAATTTGAGTGGTCTTGTACATTTTAGGATACTCAAGGTCTATTTCTGCCAAGTTTAATATCGATTCACTGCCATTAGGCCACGCATTTCGCCATTCCGTCAACTGACATTTGAGGGGGGGGGGGGGGTTTCGAGTTTACGACCTAAAAAAATCACTTTCTTTTCAAACCTCGATTCTGAAAATTTGATACATTCAATCGGACCTAACTTCCAGTAAGTGTGCAAAATGTCAAGGAAATCCGTCCAGTAGTTTTTGAGATATCAGCCATTAAGTCGGGACTGACAGACAGACACACAGATAAAATTACGTCACGTTATTCGACGTCAAATGATCACGTCACACATTTTGCATTTCGCCATTCGTCAATTGACATTTTAAGGGGGTATTTTCGAGTTTACGACCTTAAAAAATCACTTTCTTTTCAAACCTCGATTCTTAAAATTTGATACATTCAATCGGACCTAACTTCCAGTAAGTGCAAAATGTCAAGGAAATCTGACTAGTAGTTTTTGAGATATCAGCCGTTAAGTCGGGACTGACAGACTGACACACAGACAGACAGATAAAGTCTGTAGGACCTCCAGTAAACCTGGAGGGATAAAGTCTGTAGGACCTCCAGTAAACCTGGAGGGATTAAGCTGTGAGGACCTCCAGTAAACCTGGAGGGATAACGTGACGTAATTTCGAGGAGATTGGACATTCTGGATCTGGATCATATAAGTTGCAGTGACCACTTTTTTAATACATTGGTGAAGGAGAAAGAATGATTTTTTATCCCTCCAGGTTTACTGGAGGTCCTCACAGCTTTATGGATTAGCTCACTCGGTACGCGCGTCGAATATTTTTTTGTCGCTGGGACATGCTTGGTTGTAGAGGATGCGCGTATGGGTTCGAATCCGCACAGAAGCTTCTTTTTTTAATGTGTGTATGGTATTCGAGAGAGCGAGCCACCCCACTCGTTGTTATACACGTGAGAGGTTGGGGGTTCGAACCTTACTTCTCCCCCCCCCTCCCCTTTCTCGAGAGGTTGCGGGTTCGAACCCGATCTTTTTTCTTCTTTTTTATGCCAGCGCCAGCGGTTTTTATTATTCCTTAAGAGTCTATCAGCATCATTGTGATTATGTAACCCTTTAGCATAATTATGTTGTTTTTTATGACACGGAGAGTTATATTCCCATGGTGGAAGTACGTTGTGGCCTTAGGCCTATATAGTCAACAAGGCTGATAGGCCCTTAAACTCCATCCATCCATCCATCCTGTACAAACTGGTCCTTCGTTAGACGTGAGGTGGATAAATCAGTCTGCGGTGTTGACCCTTGAGGAGCACAATGATCGAGTCGCTCTGTAACATTGCCTGTACACGTGCTTCAAGCCAAATGCACGAGCAATAGATTGCCAAAGACAGTATGCTGCTCGGAGTCGTTGCATGTGGCTTCTCGTAGTAGGCTTGTACATGTATATTGAACTACGGTTGGTGGCAGTTTCAATCAAAGATGATGGGATGTGCCTCACTTTTCAGACTGGACTTGCGCTGCCCACCTTGTCGGCCTCTCAGGAGGCTGCACTTTGACTAGCAGTAAACAATCACCTGCAGAACAACCGACGCAATTACCTCTCGCAGCTCCCTCACCCCCGCACCGCCAGCCATCCCAGCGTTTGCCACCTGTGTACTTGTCATCATCGCATGCAGTTTCCATGTGGCAGCAGTATTCTCAGACAACCGTGTTAGAAATACACAGTGCTTATACTCTCCAGGAAGAAAAACACCGCTATGGTCAACCGGGGGGGGGGGGGGGGGGGGGGGGGGGGGAGGGGGGGGGGAGGGAAGGGGGGAGGGAGGGAGGGAGGGGGAAGGCAGTGGGACGGACCTTCGGTGATCGTCATTGGAAACCGTATAAGACTGCACTTTTAAATACCTCAGCACAACTGTTTGTCTCGGATTTGACTGAGGGTGAAGCGATGCGAGAGGTTAATTTTGTCTACTGAGCTGTCAATGCTGGGTTTCATATTTTCTTCGCCTGAAATAATAATGCATTCTGAACACAGAGATATACTATATTGACTATAGTCTCAGCCATGCAGGGTCCGTATCCGGAACGGCGATTTATCTTTTTAACACTCGATTTATCCCCTAACCCCGGTTTATCTTGATCGGTTAGATAAGGTACGCTCGTCAGAGATCCTAGCTTGCGCTTTGCTATATATATTGGTTTCCAGCCAAGGGAGAGCGGAACAGACAGTTGGAATTGTCTGAGTTTAGAGATAAATCGGGGTTAAAATAAATCGCCGTTCTGGATACGGGCCCACTGAATGATAATAATGTTGAACTTGCGACGCGATTGTCTCCCTTGTTTATCGACTTGCTACATAATTATATGCAGTGAGAGACTTGCCTGATAATCTGAAAATGTGTCCACACCAAACACCACTCCAAAGGAAAGCGGAATGGGAAATTTATTAAGAACATGAGGTACCTGGGATTTCACATGCAACGATTTGAGGAGACTGCGCTTCACACACTCAGCTCGACCACCACCGATTCACACGACACTAATATATAGTGCGCGTGTGTACACGTATCAAATTCTCGAATTAATTGACAGTTTCCTCCACCACCTCTATATACTGGACACCTTGCAAAATGAAGACAATTCATATTTCTTATCAATATATCTGCCCCTTCAAAAGGAAGAGGAAAAAAGGGGTCAGACTTTAAAGCACTTCATATTGACGAAAGTCTGCAAACCACTTTTTGGCTGCATGAAATAAATCCGCTTTTTATCGAGACATACGCATTTGCATACAAAAATATAGGATGACATAGACGTAAACTCAAAGAAAAGAATGGACAGAAAAGAAAGAGAATCTTCCATAATACTAGCAGACACAGATACTATTGACATACTACTTGCAGTTGTAATGAGAACTACAAGGGGACATGGATAAAAAAAAAGAAAGACGCCAATGAAACTAGTGAGAACGAACACAAATACTCCAAAACTGTTGACGCAATGTCCACTAAGATGGCCACAGCATTGTAAAGACGAAACCAGAACACTTTTCATGAGTGGCCTTGCAAAGCTAACGACCTCCAGACGCGTCCAGAGGTCAGGAGTCAAACCCAGTCGAAGTCATTTGCTGACTGTATGACTGCAGACCTCTCGATAGAGGACGCTGAAACAGTGACGTATCGAACACTGCAGAAATCACATACCACAAGTCAGTTTCATTTTACGAGGTGGGAAATCCCTTGATATGGAATGTATAGGACACGAGGGTGGTGCTCACATTAATGAAATGCTGTCGATGCTGGTCGCAGACTGGAGGCTTCTCGAGTGACGGGAAGTTAACGTCTCCAGATTCGGGACCACTTCTTGCTGGGTCTGTGACCATCACGGCAACTCACTGCACAGTCTCTCTTTTCAACAGTCTTAGAACTGTCGTGGTGCTCCATCCAGTGACCGACAGAGTTTTCTACACCCAGGCACGTTTTCTTGACGCACTGAGGGTCAGACAAGGCGTGGAGAGCCTGGTGAAGCCAGTATGTGGACTGCAACCTCCAGACAAATGAGTTTCCTGTCCATGTAACCTTGCACAGAGGACTACTTTTCTGCGTGTGCAAGATGCCTCCCTGCGACTTCTCCGTAATAGGGGGGGGGGGGGGGGGGGGGGGGGGGAAAGGAGGAATGAGAAGGAAATACGACATCCACTGCTATTCGTTTGGTTTAACAAGAGTTGTATTTATCCTAGCTGCCCATGACCAAGTATTTGGCCGGATTTCGTAAGTCCCTCCAGGGAATAATTCACCTGCAGATCCGATCACCCGAATATCTTAACCGGATGTCTTTTCATGTCGTCAACTTCTACACAGGAAGAATATTCTTGCTATCACATTTTGACCCTTTGGGGCGAAGGGATGGCTTTGTTACGCCATTGAGTCTCTATGATGACAAATCCTCGTTCACTGCACCTTGCACCTAAATGGCTATCCTCTCGACGAACACGGCCACTCTCCGATCTGACTTGGCTTCCAGTAGTTCTGTAGTCCAGGGAAATTGACCATCTGTCACCGGCCGGCCTGGTCACATGGTCTGGCTATTTTCACAGTAATGACCTTCTCATGCTGCCTTGGCGTGAGCATCTACACGGACCTTGGAAAGTTGGCTGCTTTTTGCTTCTTTCCTCTGCACACCTTCCAAGACATTCTAGTTTGCGTTTGCAGGCTGAGAATCTATCAAAGGGTCGAGAACGATGCACAGTCGAGATGTCTGAAAAGATCATGTACCGCACATTACCGCCCACCCTGCTCAACCCTGTACCGCCCATTACCGCCCACCCTGCTCAATCCTGTACCGCCCATAGCCGCCCACCCCATGTGGCTGTTACTTGACATTTTTTTCTACAAATTGCATAATCCTTACTGGACTGGGGAATGAAACACGCAAATGACTTACAGGACCTTACGAGTTTTTAATCCAAGCCTTTCGCTATATTTGCTGCCAGGCGGTCGCACAGACAACACGCTCGAGAGATGTTCACGACTGCAGCAGCTTCCCATTAACACTTTCTCCACTTCCCAACGCATTTGTCGCTAGAATGCAGTGCGACAGCATTTGTCGCTAGAATGCAGTGCGACAGCATTTGTCGCTAGAATGCAGTGCGACAGCCGCAGTATGCACACCATGCTAAATCCCCGGATCTTCGTTTGTGAACGCATTATTTCGCCTTTTCACGTCTTCTTTTTTAACAGCACATTCGAAATATGCCCGGGTCAGGTATGAGCCGCCTGACCCCACGAAAGCTGGAAGGACGTGATGGCGGAGAGGGAAGAAGGGGGTGGGGGTGGGGAAAGGGGGGTGGGGGTGGGGAAAGGGGGGTGGGGGTGGGGAAAGGGGGGTGGGGGTGGGGAAGGGGGGGGGGGGTGGGGAAGGGGGGGTGGGGGTGGGGAAAGGGGGGTGGGGAAATTTGGGTGGGGGTGGGGAAAGAGGTGGGTGGGGATGGGGAAGGGGGTGGGGAAGGGGGGGTTGGGGGTGGAGGGTGGGAGTTGAGAGTGAGCGAGAAAAAGCGGGTAAGGAAGTAGGCAGCAAGATGGTGCCGATTGGGCGTTCTTAATGTGGGACTGGGGCAATAGGAACAATTAAGAGCTATCTTCACATCTTGACTGCATGACTGTTCTTTCAAGGGGATTTCAAGTTATGCTTGGTCAGCCGGGGCCCGTGCACAACGCTGGTCACTTCTGTCCAGTTTGGAAGGCATGACGGGGCAATCGCGCCAGGAATTGCAGATGGCCTCCAGCCTGCTCCAAGCACGTGTAGAGGACTGACCAAGGGAGCGAGATCTGACCTGCCATGTTGTTGTTCGCTCGATGCCAGGTGTGAACAGGTGCATCAACTCCACTGTTCGATTGACCTGTACCATTTAGTTGGGTCGTTCCGTTCCACCAATCCTCACGTACGGTGCTACTCCTCGCACAGCTTCTCCTACATCCTATCTCTTCTTCTTCTTCTTCTTCTTCTTCTTCTTCTTCTTCTTCTTCTTCTTCTTCTTCTTCTTCTCCTCCTCCTCCTCCTCCTCCTCCTCCTCCTCTTCTTCTCTTCTTCTTCTTCTTCTTCTTCTTCTTCTTCTTCTTCTTCTTCTTCTTCTTCTTCTTCTTCTTCTTCTTCTTCTTCTTCTTCTTCTTCTTCACATTTTCTCGTCGCCCTCTGCATACTCTTACCGTTCTCGCCTTAACTACATAGTAGTCATGCGATTTGATCTCTGCTTCACACTGCTAAATTATCCTGGAGCCATGATGTTTATGATAATCCTTTCTATTACGATGCGGTTTGCTTAAAAAAAATCTCCACCGTCTTTTCTTCAACACCGCATCAGGCACAATGCAAACTTTCACATGTCAGTGCAGGTAGCAGATCAGAACTGAGTCTACTTGCATTCAGTGCCCTTGTTCCTGTCAGAAACACACATGCGGGAGTAGAGATCGAGAGTCTACTTGCATTCAGCGCCCTTGTTCCTGTCAGAAACACACATGCGGGAGTAGAGATCGAGAGTCTACTTGCATTCAGTGCCCTTGTTCCTGTCAGAAACACACATGCGGGAGTAGAGATCGAGAGTCTACTTGCATTCAGTGCCCTTGTTCCTGTCAGAAACACACATGCGGGAGTAGAGATCGAGAGTCTACTTGCATTCAGTGCCCTTGTTCCTGTCAGAAACACACATGCGGGAGTAGAGATCGAGAGTCTACTTGCATTCAGTGCCCTTGTTCCTGTCAGAAACACACATGCGGGAGTAGAGATCGAGAGTCTACTTGCATTCAGCGCCCTTGTTCCTGTCAGAAACACACATGCGGGAGTAGAGATCGAGAGTCTACTTGCATTCAGTGCCCTTGTTCCTGTCAGAAACACACATGCGGGAGTAGAGATCGAGAGTCTACTTGCATTCAGTGCCCTTGTTCCTGTCAGAAACACACATGCGGGAGTAGAGATCGAGAGTCTACTTGCATTCAGTGCCCTTGTTCCTGTCAGAAACACACATGCGGGAGTAGAGATCGAGAGTCTACTTGCATTCAGTGCCCTTGTTCCTGTCAGAAACACAGATGCGGGAGTAGAGATTGAGGCTGGTAATCCGTGATGTTCATGGTTCAAACAGCGTACAGGGTCCTCTGCCTCAGCCCCCCTCCAACTGTCCCAAGCAAGTCGTCGCTTGCATCAAATCATTTCCACAACCCTACTCTAGAATGAGACCCGGTCTGGTATCCGATGTGAATCAAGAGTCGTCTGCTTGACCAACAGAGTCAACATCGCAAGAAGTGAGGTTGGCTGGCTGGCCTCTAGTCGTCCTTTCGCATTGGTCCGTGCATTCACCAACTACTGTCTGCAGTGTTTTGGATTCAACCAAGCAGCCAGCGACTCTCGGGGACGAGCCTTGAACACGCATTCTCAAAGAAGAGACGCTATACAGTCAAAGGATGCTTGCAGATAGAGGTCGCGGCCTTTGTAGAAATTAAGATCACGTGGTCCATCGACGAAGGTCGTATCACCGTGATGCGCGCAAATCGGGAGGAGAATATCAAT
This sequence comes from Theodoxus fluviatilis, assembly GCA_034096865.1. Taxonomy (NCBI): domain Eukaryota; kingdom Metazoa; phylum Mollusca; class Gastropoda; order Cycloneritida; family Neritidae; genus Theodoxus; species Theodoxus fluviatilis. The sequence goes on along the minus strand of JAWQFJ010003269.1, from coordinate 58,779 downwards.
CACATTGCTTGGAGAATGTTACTGATCTTAGTATGCGATGCTATGAACGTAGGATGAAAATCTCCCTGGATTTGTTGGTCAAGGATGACTATGATTTTTGATGTTGAGATAGAGGTTGTGTATGAAGAACTGTCGCTTTTCCTGAAGAAAACTCCGATATTTGGTCCATCATCATCTAACAATGTTTACCTTCCAAAAGTCGCGAGTGTCAAACGAAGGAAGCATCTACAATTGCGATCACATCGGTAGAGACATCTTGAAGGGTCTGATAAAACGTCTTTCAACATGCGGATATGTCAAACTATCACTGCTGGTCTACGAGGTTCTCATCAACAGTTGCTGCAGTTATTGAGCCGCACGCAAAACTGTCAATGTGAGTTCACAATGAACGGGCTGTACCACATGGCCCGAAGATAAACGTTGACCGTGACTTAGTTACAAGATGCCTCCTCAGGAACCAGACGCAGATCGACCTGAGTATGCACATTTTTTCAGGAAAGTACGCAAAATCACATACTTCAGAACAATATACTTCGTCGCTGGCTGTTTTTTTTGCTCACACGGTATTCTGGACTAATGAGCACACTTCCCAACAACAGCATCTTTTCAATAGGTATTACCTCCAGCAACAATCATTTAAATGTCAACTTCGCAAAGTCTCTTTCACAAACTCTCTCGTAGACCGAAACTCACGCCGTGCTTCGGATCAATGTTTCCAGCCAGCTTTGTGACTTTGATGCATTACTTCAACATGCCAAACTGTCGGAGTGAGTCGCGGAGACCATCATCAACGTCACGAGGAAAACGGGCGTATTCAAAACAGTCGACAGGGCCACTAATAGACACTGTCTTGCATCGAGAACAGAAAGGACGCGATATCAGCTGTGCTGGCACAGTCAGTCAGAAGTCATGAAGACAAGACACTCGATCAACTGCCTCGAGTTACAGGACGGCAGCCATGAAATGTACAGTAGGTCGACTAAAAGTCGCAGGAGCACTCAACCACCGCAAGAAAAACGAGAAGCCTAGGCCTCTCATCTACTCGTACACCCTGTTTGCAAAACGCAAGATACCTATCTGCATTAATGCCAACACCATAGTTACAACCAGCCAATGATGCATCGGGTTGAAGGTCGCGGGGTTCAGCCTTGACTGGAGGTCATGAGCCTGATGCACTCTTCTGCATAGAGATCTTCCAGCACGCTGTGTGCGAAGTAGGCCTGGATGCGCTGTCCAGGGTTTTCAGACAGGCAGTCATCGATAACGGGCGCCAGCAGCTCCAGGCCCGTGAAGGCCCGGATCTCGTCCAGCACATAGCCCAGGCTGTACACGTCACTGGCCTTGCTGGTGCGCGCCCCCTTGCGGACCTCGGGCGCCAGGTGGAGGTAATCCTCCAGAGAGGGGGAGTAGTAGTAGGTCATGCCCAGCTTGAACGTGGCCATGCCTGTGGGAAAGAAGAGCCATGCTTACACAGCAGGAAAGATGGGCAAGCCATGTTGACAGATATTCTCGCTGTTTTTACAACAAAGAAGTTACTGGATTTACCTAGATGTGCGACGTTGATGTGTTTCAGCAACGCTTATATATCTTTATTTACTTATTTTTCTAGTAAGGATCTCTACTTCAGCTGAACTGTTTACTCATGTCTAAATGGTATTTATATTAAAAGATATGTTATTCATATTAAAATGTATGTGACACAATGTAGATTGCAAGTATAACTCAAACTAGCCTTTCACAATACAAAATGGCGATCACAACTGGAAAAGACTGCATCACACGTCACCCATCCTGACCCAACCCAACTAATCCAAAGCAATTCATGCAACCCAACCAATCAATCTACCCACCCATTTCTCTTCCATCCCTAAAACGTCCACCAACTCAATCATCCCCTTACTTGTCCAACTCAACCCCCCAAATCTATTCTCACTGTACGGCACAGACAGTAAACATTCAATAAACCATCCGTTCAGTCCAAGTCAATCCAACCAGACGACTATCCAACCCAAACAACCCAACCTGACTGAGCAACCCTCTCCAAACAACCAATCGTTCACAACCAGCTACCCATGTACTAACCAACACAAGCAAATCAATCTCTACACACACACAAAACACATCAACAAACAAATATATATCCACCCATTCATTAAGTTTAACACTGTCTGACTAAAAGGCAACGTGACCCAGTCCAACCTACTATAATTCTGACTTACCTAACGATAACCCAACCCAACCCAACCCAACCCTACCCTATCTAACCAAACGTCAACCCAACCCAACCCAATCGATCTAATCTAATGGCAACCCAACCCGACCCAATCCACTCCACTTCTGTCTAGCCAAACTACAACCGAACTTTAACCCAATTCAACCCAACCCTTTCTAACCCAACGCTAACCCAATCCAACCCGGTCTACTTCAACCCGACCCAAACACATCAATACTTACCGGACACATCCTGACCCGACCCAGGTCAAATGCAAACTACATAAACGTATCTACCCATCCAAAGCGGTTATTCTTCATCAACCAATGTATCCGTGACGCAACTCACCCATGTCGACATCCTTGATGCAGAGTCTAACACAGAACTAAATAAACGTACCTACCCATCCAAAGCAAGTACTCGTCACCAACCGATGCATTCCACACAACTCACCCATATCGATGTACTTGATGCGGATGTCTGGGCGTGAGGCGTCCACCAGGACGTTGTTGGTCTTGATGTCGTTGAGGATGACGTTGCGTTGGTGGATGAAGGACAGGCCCTGGGCCAGCTGCCTGGACACGTTCAGCCAACGCTCCGAGCTGACCGCGTTCTTCTCCCACAGGAAGTGTTCCAGACTGAGGCCTCCCCCAAAGAACTCCATGACGATGCCCAGGGCAGAGGTGTCCAAGTGGACCACGCCATGGCAGAAAGGGACGTAACCCGTGTTCTGAGTAAAAGGAGATAAATTGATTAGCCTTTTTCAGAGAGAGAGAGAGAGAGAGAGAGAGAGAGAGAGAGAGAGAGAGAGAGAGAGAGAGAGAGAGAGAGAGAGACAGAGAGAGACACAGAGAGACAGACAGAGAGAGACACAGAGAGAGAGAGATAGAGAGAGATTGATTGATTGATTGATTGATTGATTGATTGATTGATTGATTGATTGATTGATTGATTGTTTATTTTCGGCCGACGACCCACTATTGCAGGAGTATAAACATATGTACAAATTTAAAACAGTTCCAAGAAGCAAGAATTACACTAGGATATCATTATGTGATGAAAGGAAGCAAAATATCAATATTTGCCAATATATATAAAAAACTCTGTAAAAGGAATGAAATATATGTACACCAGTGTAAAACTTTTCACAGATTAAGTTTCGTATCTGATCATTTAAATGTCCGATGACATTTCTTGCAGTTTTTGTGAACGTCGCTCAAATGCAAACAAAAATGAACATGGAAATATCTCGAATCATATTTGGCTCCTTTTCACGCGTAACATGCCTTAAATTTGAACGATGTACATATATGTGAGATGTCATGCTAAATATTTTTGTCTAATTTCGTCATACACATGGCAAACACATAAAAAGTGAGCTTCGTTCTCAGTTTCGTCACAAAATGGGCAATTCATATCGGAGTTATTCTCCTTTCTTGACCTTGAATTTATGTTCAGGTCATTACATCCCAAACGGAAGCGAATATATGCATCGCAGAATTTCTTTATGCTTAAACAAGACAAATATTGCTCACATTCAAAAGATACTTTTAAAATTCTATAAAAACCGAATCTGTTACTTGTGTTCAGCTTTGCGTTCCATTCTTGCAGGTAGCAGTCCTGCAGTCTTTGTTTTAAAGACTTCAGAAAACTATTCTCATTCAGTGTGCCACAGCTGTTCCAAATATACGTGAAACCTAGATTTGTTAGACACGTTTCTATTGATTTCACCCAGTTCATATCTTTAGGCATTTCATAATTGGACAACTTGGACAACATCATGTAGGCTTGCTTGGGAATTCTGCTGTCTGACAGTTTGCATAGTTTAAGCCAGTATTTTACAGCCTGAAGTGTGGTGGTAATGAATAAGGGATATCTGCCCAATTCCCCATAGCACATACTGTTGGGCGATTTCAGATCAACCCCAAGAAAGCGCTTACACGCAAACGTATGCGCTTTTTCTGCGTTATGTCTTCTGGCCAATCTCCACAGCTGTGAACCATATGATAATGCTGGTAGCACCTGGCATCAAACAATCTGAAAAATACTGTGACACTCTGGAAATGTAAGTTCCTCATAGTTCTTAGCAACTGCACAATCTTCTGCTTCGCTCTTACCACTTGACTTTCGAGAGCAGTGAACAGGGACAGCTTTGTGGAAAAAACAAACCCTAGATATTCATACATGTTAACTACTTCTAGATCCTTGCCCTCTATGTTCCATTTTTCTCCTCTACCTAAAAAGCCTAATTTCCTAAAAACCATCACTTTCGTTTTTTCGCTATTGACAGTGAGGCCGAGGTGACTCGATGCAGTACTCAGATTGTCCAGTTGGCGTTGAAGACCCACAGGAGTAGTGGACAGAAGCACAATGTCATCGGCAAATATGAGGGAAAACAGTTCTTTCGTTCCCGGTAGCAACTGCACCCCATGTCGTCCATTGTCCCGTATGTAATCTGCCACGTATGTTATATATAGACAGAAAATTATCGGCGACTCAACTGACCCCTGCCTCACCCCGACTGGACAATTAAAGGGATCTGACACGGTGTTTCCCCACCGAACACTTGCCTCAACATGCGAGTAAACAGCTTTCAACATGTTTACAAACTTAGTAGAGAGACCAAGCTTCTTCAAAACACTCCACAGGCATGTACGGTTAACAGAATCAAAGGCCTTCTCAAAGTCAACGAAGGCAGCATGGAGTTTCCCACGACCTTCCCATATACGTTTTTTACAGCTATAGAGTACAACGTGAATATATGGTCGATCGTGGAATGGTTTGTACGAAAACCGGCTTGCTCGAAACTGAATTTGTTTTCTACTTCAGCCCAAAATTGCAAGCGGTTGGTCAGGATGGACATGAAAAGCTTACTAACGTTACTCAGTAAAGAAATGCCCCTATAATGTTTCGGATTCAGGCTGTCTCCCGACTTGAAAATGGGAACGATCAGAGCGTGACACCAACTCCGTGGAAAGCATTGCCTTTCGTACATCGCTGAGAATAGCTTGGTAAGGAATGGGCTAATGTAACTGCTAGAGAGTTTCAAAAAGTCTCCAGGGATTTCATCTAATCCTGGAGCTTTGCCAGTGTTCATCTTTGCCAGTGCAATTTTGACCTCATCTTCAGTGATGGGAGCGTCCAGTTCATCATGCGAAATGTGTGTACTCTCCTCAGACATTTCACTAGTACAGAGGTTGCGGTTTAATAAATCCTGGAAGTGACTACGTCACAGCTGAATATCAATTAGCGGCTGCTTTCGTCTCTGACTGGTCGCTCTCCTAACCAAAGACCAGAACTGAGAGGTGTTATTGATACTTTTAATGAGAGTTTCGCACGATGTTCTATAGTGCTCCCGTTTCTTATGTCTAATCAGTTTTTTATATTCATTTCTGTACTGAACATATAGGTCCCTGGATGCTTTAAAATCATATTTTCTAAACTGCCGGAGAGCGTCTTTTACTTTCCACCTGGCATGTCGGCACTCCAAGTCAAACCACCCGGAATAGTTATTGCTTGCTGGTATCTTCAAGGGAACCATACGGTACATGCACCTAGCGTTGGACAACAAGGTTTGAACAAACAAGTCTAGCGCAAAATCCATGTTTGTCTCTATCATTCTCGATGCTTCGATTATAGTGTCCTTGAAGGCAGTTGACTCAATGTTGGTTTTGACCTCTTGAACTTTTTCGGAGTCCCATATGAACTTTGATACATATTTCTTAGGAGACCGCTCTCTGGCAGGAAGGTGTGTATCTACACCAATTCCTATTTCAAGGGGCATGTGGCTTGAGTTTATTTCGTTCCCCACCCTAAAACTGATCGGAGGAGGAGAGCTACAACTGTTTGTGCCAAGCAGACAGTAATCAATGACGCTGTCACCATTTGAGAGAGAGAGAGAGAGAGAGAGAGAGAGAGAGAGAGAGAGAGAGAGAGAGAGAGAGAGAGAGAGAGAACGAACGAACGAAAAACGTTATTGCCCAGGCCACCGGCTCATTGCAAGGTGAAGAATTTACATATCATAGCAGTGCGGTATCGAGAAGACTCTGAGTAGTAATATGTGAATGGACACAGTATCGAGGGAAACAGTGTTCACTGGTATACATAGTAGCACCAGTCTTCGAAAACATAATGATTCATACTTAGTATTTCCATTCCTTCCGTTCTCTTCCCAAGTGCATGATAAATGTACATACTCACTTTACTAATCATAGTATATTCATTAGTTGCTAGAAGGTCTTTGATAGTCTCATAAATATCTAGATGTGGGAATGGTATTAAAAATCTTTCTCGTAGTCCACACAAAGCAGGGCAATGAAACAGAAAATGTACTTCAGTCTCCTCCTCCTCTACACATGTAGGGCAAACCTTATAGAAAGTCGGGAGACTGTATCTATGTTTGTGACCATACAACTCACCGACTCCAAATCTGAACCGTATCAAAACATCTCTAAAAAATTCTTATCTAATGCATACAAATATGGTAACTGAACTGAACTGAACTGAACTTTATTGCAAGCCATCGGCCCATTGCAAATACAAGGGGAAAAAAGGGGGGGGGGGGGGGGGGGGAATCCGTCATCATAACAGTTATATACAACATCATAGTTAACCGTTAATTCACACAGAAGGTTGTTGGTCATTTATGGGAATGACCTCTTTTGGTGCTAGTTTTAGTTTTCTTATCTCGAATGCATAATGTATATACATTGCCACTGCTCTTGTTTTTTTCTTACCCTTTCCTTGCAAGAGATGTGCACATGCCTCTGGATTTGGTCTTTTATCCAAGTACTGGACAATGTATTTTTCCCGTAAGTGGTCATACGCTTTACAAATCAACAAAAAGTGTGCCTCATCCTCTCTCTCCTTACAAAATGGACATAGTAGGTCTTGATCGTAACTGTACATCTTGTTTATCTGTAGATCATTCACTCCGTATCTAAATCGAATGAAACTATCTCGGAATTTCTTTATGTCAAGGAAGTTTAGAAACTCTTCCAATTCCCATTTGTGCTTAAAGGTTGAATACCATTTATATCTTAGGCTGCTCAAATTCTTGCTGTTCCACTCTTGAAAGTAGCAGTCTTTCAATCGTTGCTTGAAATTTATCAAGAACCGTTTTTCATCGCCTACGCCACCATTCATCCACACGTATCTAAATCCAAGAGTATCGAGAAGTATTTTTACAGATTCTGCCCAGTTTTGTTTTCCTCTGACAGTACACTTTAACAGCATCAAATAAGCTTGTTTGGGTATCCTGTCTACACTCATTCTAGTCAATTTTAACCAATACTTCATTGTCTTTATGCAGCTGTTAATTGAAAGCGGGTACCTTCCGAGGTCTCCATATACCATATGATTTGGCGTTCTCACGCTTAATCCTAAAAACTTCTTGCATAAAAAGGTATGAGCTTTTTCAACTGTCGCATCTTTTCTCGTCCCCCATATTTCCGAGTCATACAACAGAGTTGGCTGTACTTGTGCATCAAATAGTTTAGTGAATATAGTAGTCTTTGTACTCTGGAGGTTCCATAATGTTTTGAGCACATTTACTCCTTTCTGCTTTCCTCTGGTGGTTACATCTTCTATGGAGGACAGTGAATCTCGCCAACGTACGCATGACTGGGCATTTTTGTACATTGCCTTTAACATTAAAGTAAATTTTGTTGACAGTCTCATGCTTTCCATGATTTTCCACAGTTGCTTTCTGTTAACGGAGTCAAAGGCCTTTCTGTAGTCAACAAAGGCGACATACAATTTGCCTCGACCTTCCCCATACACATGTTTTAGTACAATCGCATGAAGAGTAAATATATGGTCAATAGTAGAATGATTTGCACGGAATCCGGCCTGTTCCACGCAGATTTTGTTTTCTTGTTCTAGCCACGACTGCAACCGTCTTGTTATGACTGCTGTAAATACCTTACACATGGCACACAGTAAGGAAATGCCTCGGTAGTTGTCTGTCTTCAGGGTATCACCCTTTTTGTGTATTGGAATAATGATTGAGCGAGACCAAGATTCAGGAAAACAACATGTTTCAAACATGGTATTAAACAATTTGATTAAGAAAGGGGTAATTTTTGCAGAAGCTAATTTGAGGCAACCTCCAGATAGTCCATCTAGACCTGGAGCTTTCTGAGCTCTTAATTTATTTTCATGGTTTGTTGTTGTTGAGAGAGAGAGAGAGAGAGAGAGAGAGAGAGAGAGAGAGAGAGAGAGAGAGAGAGAGAGAGAGAGAGAGAGAGAGAGAGTTTGAGATTTTGACTCATTCATTGTTTATGGGCCGACGTACTGGCCTTTACAATTTGACATACGATATCACAAAGTGAACGATTGCTTACATACAGTCAATAGCAGTTTCAGAGAGAGAGAGAGAGAGAGAGAGAGAGAGAGAGAGAGAGAGAGAGAGAGAGAGACAGAGAGAGACAGAGAGAGACAGAGAGAGACAGAGAGAGGAGAGGAGGGGGAGGGGGCGGGGGGGGGGGGGGGGGGATAGAATTCCTCTGGAATTTCTGTTGCAAAAAAACAGTACGTCTTCACGAGAATAAACGCAAGAATACATCATATGACTCCAAGTAACGCTGGCCAGAGCGGATAGAGCCGTGTAGCAGCCAAAAGTTACTCCCGGCCAAAAGTTACTCCGGAAGTCATCGCAGAGTTATCTGCTCGGCTTTTTCTTTATGCGATTTACCGCTCCTGCACCTGTTCTTTGCATGGAATATATCCCGACAAACGACGCATTAGTTTCTTTACGAGTTTTTGTGTTTTTGGTGCATTTGTGTAGTTTAACACATAATATAGAGTTCAAAAAAGTTTTTCCCCGTGCAAAGCCGTCTCCGCTGCCGGAAATGATATGGGAATCACCTCCCTGTAGTCTATTTGTAGTCTGGTTTTATAAAACGCGACCGTTGACTGACTTGGCACGCCCGGGGAGTTATGCTAAGATCCGGCCGCGTTAATATATCTGCGTTTTGTGACAAACGTCTTGCTCGGCGGTACTGTACTCCATGCACCTTAACGGTGCGCGTGATTCGGGTGTAATCTTAAGCTAAACGACGTTCCGAATGTTTCCGACTTCGACCATTTCAGCAGCGCCAATAAACGTCGTTTAGCTTAAGATTACACCCGAATCACGCGCACCGTTAAGGTGCATGGAGTACAGTACCGCCGAGAAAGACGTTTGTCACAAAACGCAGATATATTTACGCGGCCGGATCTTAGCATAACTCCCCGGGCGTGCCAAGTCAGTCAACGGTCGCGTTTTATAAAACCAGACTACAAATAGACTACAGGGAGGTGATTCCCATATCATTTCCGGCAGCGGAGACGGCTTTGCACGGGGAAAAACTTTTTTGAACTCTATATTATGTGTTAAACTACACAAATGCACCAAAAACACAAAAACTCGTAAAGAAACTAATGCGTCGTTTGTCGGGATATATTCCATGCAAAGAACAGGTGCAGGAGCGGTAAATCGCATAAAGAAAAAGCCGAGCAGATAACTCTGCGATGACTTCCGGAGTAACTTTTGGCCGGGAGTAACTTTTGGCTGCTACAAGCCGTGTAGCGTGGAAAATAGTAACCCGTGGAAAACAGTAACGGAAGTCATCGCAGAGTTATCTGCGAGGGACGTGCTTTATGCAATTTACCGCTCCTGCACCTGTTCTTCGCATGGAATATATTCCGACAAACGACGCATTAGTTGCTTTACGAGGTTTTGGTGCATTTGTGTAGTTTAACACATGATGTAGCGTTCAAAAAAGTTTTTCCCCCTGTAAAGCCGTCTCCCCTGCCGGAAATAATATGGGAGTCACCTCCCTGTAGTCTGTTTGTAGTCTGGTTTTATAAAACGCGACCGTTGACTGACTTGGCACGCCCGGGGAGTTATGCTAAGATCCGGCCGCGTAAATATATCTGCGTTTTGTGACAAACGTCTTGCTCGGCGGTACTGTACTCCATGCACCTTAACGGTGCGCGTGATTCGGGTGTAATCTTAAGCTAAACGACGTTCCGAATGTTTCCGACTTCGACCATTTCAGCAGCGCCAATAAACGTCGTTTAGCTTAAGATTACACCCGAATCACGCGCACCGTTAAGGTGCATGGAGTACAGTACCGCCGAGCAAGACGTTTGTCACAAAACGCAGATATATTTACGCGGCCGGATCTTAGCATAACTCCCCGGGCGTGCCAAGTCAGTCAGGCGGAGTGGCGGGTGCCGTCTCTTTTTAGAGTGGAATTCTCAGCACGTCCCTCGCAGATAACTCTGCGATGACTTCCGGAGTAACTTTTGGCTGCTACAAGCCGTCATGTATGAATGCGGCATCGGAAGGGAGGGAAGGGACGTTACTCGTGTACCGAGAAAAAGAAGCAAGGGGCAGGAACGTGAAGGGATAGAAAATGCGAGTTACCTCCCTTGTCTTTTGTGCGCCCGCATCATTTATGATATTGGTAGAAGAAAATACAGCCAAAGAGACCATGGGGAAAACATCCGCATCCACCTTCAGTAGAAGAATTGCTTCTATCACGGATAGACCACAAAGTCATGGAGTTTCCCATAAGATGTAATGCTACCTCATACATCAAGCACTCGCGAATAATATCAAATCCAGGCCTAAGATAATAATTATATGATACTTTGGAGGTGAGACGCGTTCCTCAGAATTATGATGTGCTAGTCAAAGGAATCAGAAAGAAGTTTCTTTCTTTTCTTTTCTTTTTTTGAGATCGCTGTAATTTGACAGGAGTCGATATTCAAATTAGGACCACAAAGCAAGCAGTGTCTGGTTTTTTAAGCAAATGTATTTCCAGAACTAACTGAGAGGACGTTGCATAAGAATACAGCGATCATTAAACACACACGCGCACACTCACACACACATAAACGCACACACACACACAGAGGGGGGGAGGGGGAGGGGAGAGAGAGAAAGAGAGAGAGAGAGAGAGAGAGAGAGAGAGAGAGAGGAGGGATGGACGGACGGACGGACGGAGATAGAGAGAGAGAGAGAGAGAGAGAGAGAGAGAGAGAGAGAGAGAGAGAGAAAGAGAGAGAGAGAGAGAGT